>JABFFE010000575.1:0-35128 GCA_013623625.1 Fusarium setosum | reverse complement strand
CCAACCATTGAAGACTATCGATGTGTCACAACAGGAGAAGCAGTCCAGCTGGTTCACTGCCAGCACAATCAACGTGGGCTTGAAGGTATGGCGGTCAGGGCTGGATAGCCAACCAGGTTTCCGGAATCAGCCAGGAGATGGATACCGCCTGGAGCCCATGATCGCAACCTTGGGAGGTTGAGAATACATCATCTCGGCTCCAACAAGCGTGCGCCGCAGAGACCCAATCCCATCACTTCCTCCCACTGCCGAGCCCAACACGAGCCCTCTCCCAACTCTCTCGCTCATGAGTCGCCTGGAAAGGGGCGAGCGAGCCTGCAGCCGGAGCTGCTCAAGGTTGTTGTCCTGACGTCCGTGTCCGCCTTACGCCATCCAGGTCCTTCTTGTTGAAACCCTAGGTCGATGACGTGCAGCAGCGACAGGATGACAGGACGCCAACAGAGCCTCTTGGTTTCCCAGTGATACGGGCTCATGAATTAAAGATAAGCTTCACCGCAAGTTCCCAAGCTGATCGACGTGGCGATGGAAAGGCTCAAACCTGAGGAGTTTTCTTCCTATACGTAGATATACATACGAGCCTTGGAGTGTAAGGACGTCCAGCCCCTTTTCGTCTATCTTCTAATCAAATCTTTATCCCAAAACCATCCCGAAAAAAAGAGCGAGCCTTTTCTTTCTTCCAAATAACGGGCCAGTGTTGCGCCCGAGGTATCAATAATTCCCATGCTGAACTGTTTGAACGCCCCAATTGTATGCCCAGTGAGAGAGAAAAGCAGTCGCTTCCATAAGTTTCCGTAGCCCTTTCTATGCCCGTGAAATCGAAAAGTGTTGTTTAGTCGCCCGTGGTATCGTCTCGCCCTGATCCCTCCTCATCCTACCGCGCAGTTTCTACTCCGCGTCGCATCTCCAGTCGGGATGACTTGCACGTCCGAGCAATCTTTGCCATGTGTCCTTCAGTGTCGTCGAGGCTTGATGAACATGACACTTCGGACATGCTGCGCTTCAGCCCTGTGAAGGCTCCGACAATATTTCCAGCGGGAGGTGATTCATCGCCACCTTCGTCGCCGTAATGGTCCCTTGATGATGGATCTTGGTCATCCTTCTGGTCGAGTACTGGATCGTGTTCCCATGCAGATTCTAGTCCCTCGACATAGATCGGGGAACGCTTCAGAAAGTTCCACGACAGGGTATCGTGTTCCATGGCAATGTATAGCGAGTCCATTTTGCCGCCAACGTCGAGGACGGCGCAGTGTTGTCGGAGGAAGGCCCTGTCGTACTCGCCGTGAAGAAGCCTTGGGTCTAGTGGTCGTAGCATCGGCAAACCTTGCAGGCGTTCAGCATCGCACAGCTTTGCCTGCAAGGGTACCCAGGGTCGACCCTTGAGCAGAGATTGGAACGCCCGTGACACGGCGCTTGTAAAAGATTGGACGTCATCTCCCTCCACTGCAATCATACGGTGTAGTCCACGGGAGAGGCATCTCTTATAAGAGGTGGTATCCTTCTCGAATGGGAAGGGCTGTTCCTTGGAGGGCATTAGAGAAACATGGATAGTCCATGGTCTCAAAGGTCCGAGAGCTGGGGATCGAAAAAACACGGGGGCGTGCGAGGGGTTGAGCGGCCGTTGAGAGCTACTCGTGGTCGTGGTCGTAGTCGTGGGCGAGAGGTTGAGGGAGTCAAAAGGTGTATCGTTCGGGTCGGCATCTTGAGGTGGTGATAGGAGGGGTTCGGCACTTTCGAGCTTCTCGATTCTTTCTTCCAAGCTTTCGTCGCTGTCCAGCAACTCTAGCTGACGGTTGCACAACTCTTCAACTTGCATCCCCGTCTTTGTCATCTGTTCGTTTTGAGATTGGAGCGCTTCTTCTAGTCTCTTCATCTGCTGTTGCAACTGGGCGACGAGTTGCCATGCGGCCGAGGCATTGCGATACGAGCCCTTGAGCTCTGCAGCAGCCTCTTCCTTGTTCTTCTCCACGGTCTCCTCCAACTCGCTGATGCGTGCAATAACACTGGAGATGCGATCATGGTCGTCCCCATCCAAGCTGTCCTCGAGGACACGAACCCGTTGCTTGATAAGGTCGATTTCGGCCTTGTTTGTGCTGGGCGAGGGTGTGTCGGCTGAAGCAACATGGAAGCAGGACAGATGTCCGCAATGGCATGTGGCACCAGGTAGCGATTTGTTATGGTCAAAGCCCATGCAGCCGCACCGTTGGCCCTTGAGCTCGGGGATCATGAGAATGTAGCGACATTGTCCCTTTGGTAGCTGAGACTCGTCGGGCTGCGGCGTCGAAGCCGGTGGTGGGGAGCGAGAGGGAGACGGTGACATTGGGGTTCGTCGAACCAAGACGTCGATGAGAGGGATCGAGGGCGAGATACGTCGTCCATGGAAATGTCGGCGGCAGTGGGAGCCAGATATGAGATGGAGCACGGAAGGGAAAACCCACAGGGCAACAGGCGGGCGGCTCTAATCATAAAGCAGGGCGATGTCGAGATTCGAGCCCCAGGGATGCTGGGTTGAGCGATTCCGGCCAACCGTGTTAGCAAAGTACGCGGGTCTTGGTTGCGGGTCAGGGCGATAGAGGGTCGACGAGACCGGCCATGGGCCATGGCGAGCGATTGCGAAAGGCCGACAAAGTAGCAAACTAGCGGAACCGAAAGGGTGCTGTTGAAGGGGATCCACTGCTGCGACGTTATCATCCGCTCTCGCCATCAACATCAACGGCAACCCACGAATCCCAGACCGGTTACGCCCGCAGGCTGGCTGATGGCATCACAACTCCCACGTCGAGACCCGCAGGCCCATGGCACCACAGGCGACGGCGAGGGTGGGGGGACACGGGCAGGACACGGAGAGGCCAGTACGTACATGTGCTGTAGCCCTCCCCCCCGGCCTGGAAGGGCAAACAAAGGCTCGCGATAGCACAGCGAGCAACGACGGGCCCACGCGAGGCCCACGCCAAGTTCACTCGCGGAGGGTCCACGGAACGCCGAGAGAACACCCTCCAGAGGCAGAGAAAGGATCTAGGGCAAAGCTAGGGGAACGGGGAACTCAGGGGATGCAGTAGGGCCCCATTAGAGACCCAGATAGCGCCTCCCTCTTGATTTGCTGCGACGCGCCAGCCTGGCCAAACTCTGGCAACCCACAGGGCCCTCGGACCCTGGGCGCGCGTGCACGCTGAGTTCGCTGGGCAGAAGGGCGACAAATTTTTTTTCTTTCTCTCTCAGGCATCCTTCGGATGGACACCCACCCACACCTGTTGACTCTGATTGATAACAACCCGTCCACTTCCACCCTGCCTTGGCGGAGACCCCCCTTGGCTCCCATGACCCTTTGGGCCCCTGTTGGCCCTTGATTTCTCGGTCCCTGGATGTCTGTGTGTCTTGCCTTGTCCCATGTGCATCTTTTGTTCCTTTTGGGGGAGCACAGGAGGCAATGCAATGACTGTGAGCAAGTTGGGGGCGGCCACGCGGTCATAACGGGCGCAAGGGGCATCTCGACGGGAACCAGGGCTCTTGCGCCATGGGTTGTGATCCGTGGTCGGGATTGCGCTGATGATTGATGGAAGCTTGGGTTGAGACAAGAGGCGACAGAGAGCGGGCCGCCTTGAGCTGATTAGCAGACGCTCTCTGGCTGGTCCACCCCCACACCCTTTGGGTTGCCAAGATTGCCTCCTTGGTTTGACTCTTGTGGCTCTTCCCGCACCCGCTCACGCTTGTTGATCTCTCCAGTTCTCGCGGCGCTCGCTCCGTAGCGTCGCGGGACCTGATTGACGGAGACGAAGCCGTCATCGGTGTGTCACCTGTCACACCCTCTCAACCCCAACATCCAACATTACTCAGGTCTCTGTCAAGAGACGGACCGAGAGGATGTGTCCCTCGACTCTAAAAAGGCCTCCCTCTGCCCCTCTTGTGCGCACCCGTTGGCTTCAGATACCGCCGTCGTCGACGCCATTGCTGATGCAGGGTTATCAAACAACTTGCTCGTTTGGGCTTATGACCGCCAAGGTTCGCAGCAGCGGGTCCTTGCGATGCATTCCGACGTCGGTATTGCGATGCGTAGTGTTGTATCCATCCATGGATCTCTGGAACCGGCTGGACTCGGTACGGTGTAAGAGACCCCAATCTCTCTTGTGTGCGGATTCGTGGGCCACGAGAGCTTGGACCAGGCCACCCGCCATCGATCATGATCCCCATCAAGCAATCCTCCGAGAGAAGTGCAGTCCCACGTGGTTGAGAGAATACTTGAAACCGTGTCGAACGCCCTATGAAGGGAATCAGCGGCAATTGATCCAACGTATATTCGCTGCAAGGCCAATCCTAATAGAAGGCAGACTCTTATTAGCTATTTCACCAGAATACTCTGAGTATTATTTGCCGACCTGGGCTTCGCTTACTAGTTTTCAGCTAGAGTGAATCTTAGTCAATTAATGACAGCCCTGGCCAAGCACTCTCTGGACCGCCTGAGTACGTAACAGCCATCAAGGTGGGTGGCCGTGGATGATCGTTGTGGGCGGAAGTGGGAGGCTGTGGGTGGCTGGTGGGCCTTTGGCTGTCTGTCTCCCTTGGCGAGCTCTGCAAGCAGACCTGCAAAAGAACTTGTTTGCGCCCACGTGCATGCCCTTGTGGCGGACCCCTTTCGACGTCGTCTCGCGATTCTTATGCAATCCGGCGGAGCACTCTCGGGTCTTTGTTTGTTTGCCGTTGCTGCTTGGCTGTGGTGTCCAGTTGCTATTACGCTGCTATGGGCAACTTTGGAGCTGCTGTCGCGTCGTTGCTCGACACTTATACGAAGTGTTTATCTCTTCTGAAAGGTTTCCGTGGCCATGATGAGGAGATAGCCAGCGAGACTCGCTCAACGTTGAGCACCTCGCTTCGATCTGACCGAGCCCGAATTCGCCGCGCCTACTCGTCGCGACTCTCGCAGAATGGCGCTCGGCTTGAAAAGGGCGATGGTGAGTCACGTCCGTGTGTTTTTTTTTGTGAAACCACATGAGCCGTGGATCTGAAGCATGCCCCAGCTCCCGCGCGGTCTACCCTGAGACGCATTGTGAAGAAGCTCACCAATGCCCTGGCCGATGTCGTCCATGCCATGGGTGGAAATGAGCGTCAGCCGCTCGACTACGAGTCCCTCCTGGCGCTGTCGAATGGTTCGAGTCTAGATGCCATTCGCACCATAAACGACTTGTCAAGCCGAGTCAGGTCGACGGCAAGCTCCAGCTCACGGGGTAGCGTGGTGAGCAGGGGAAGACAAAGGACCCGTCGCCATGGCCGGTCGGGAGAGAACAAATCTCACAAACGGTCAGAAGGGCGGTCCAAGCAAAGCAAGACAAGGAGCAGGAAACCCGCAAGCCGGCGGGGAACGCGGTCCGTAGATCGGCATCGTCAACAATCTTCCGGGGCACGACGCATCCCGGAGGCGTCCGGAGCCCGGAACCGCATCTCTATTGTGACCATGTCGTCGGATTCCACCAAGCTGGGAGAGATCAGGCGTCGCCAGTCGAGGCAAGGGCCTGGGGACCAGCATGGGAGGAAGGCGACATATCCGCTGTATTCATACCATGCTGAAGAGGTGCAAAGTCGCAAGAAGTGGTGGAACCCTTTTAGAGGCTCGTAATTGAGATTTGAATTCGGGGCGTGACCGGCTCGTGTGACATTTATCCAGAAATATCAAAATGGAAAGCGAGGCCTCGATATTCCAAAGAAAAGACGATTGGAAGGTGGCAGTACGAATCAGATGCATACACGGTACGTTGTTGCACTGTCAAGGCTGCCACAGAATTGGAGCTCGAATTCTGAGCCCCGCAGTCCAAAAATGCCACTGAACGACCAAGAAAGTGCCCCGCCAGCGACATCACGCTGAAGCTATCGCATCACTCACTGACCTCGCTCAACACCGGAAGACGACGGTAGGCGGCGACGAAGACGACAAGGTCTGCAGAAGGACTATACTCTCGACTCGTCCCGACCCGCCTCGTCGCTGACCAACTCACCTATCAACCTAACTTCTCCCGGATATGCATTCGTCTTCATAGCGCCGCCATCATGCCTCAAGATCCTGCTGCCGCTCTCAGCGCTCTTCTGCGCCAGTCCTCCATCGAAGATCATGAAGAGGTCCTCAAGGCCGCGAACGCTGCCATCAAGGCAAACAAGAGCGACGTTGTCAGCCAGCACACCCGCATTGTCGCCCTACTGAAGCTCGATCGCTTCGACGACGCCTTGCGCTCCATTGCGGAAGGCAGCACCAGCCTCCACTCGCGATGCATTCTCGAGCATGCGTATGCTCTGTATAAGACGGGGAAGCTTGACGAGGCCACCACAATTCTCCAATCTGTCGGTATTGAGAACAAGCGGAGCTTCAAGCATGTTGCTGCTCAGGTTGCCTACCGAGCCGAGCGATTCGACGAGGCCCGCGCCATCTACAGCCGCCTCCTCGACACCGACGCCGCTGACGAGGAGAACGACCTCAGCATCAACATTCGAGCCGCCTTTGCGCAGTCCGACTGGCTAGGGTACTCGTCCGCCAATTCCATCCCTGTCCAGGATTCCGATGGTTTCGAGCTCTGTTACAACGCTGCTTGCGCGCACATTGCTCGGGGCTCTCTCGAGACTGCTGCCGATCTGTTGCAGCGTGCCATCCGACTTTGCGACGCTTCTGATGACCTTGCCGAGGAGGATAAGCAAGCCGAGATGCGCCCTATTCTCGCCCAGCAGGCGTATGTGTATGCGAAGTTGGGCAAGCTTAAGGAGGCACTCGACTTGTACAATTTACTATCAAGCACAAAGTGGGTTTTCTTCATAGAATACTACTATCTCGCAGAAGCTAACCTTTACCCCTAAAAGCGACGAGGACCCTGACCTAGTGTTAATAACACGGAACAACCTGGTAGCTCTGGAACCCAAGGCCGAGAACCCCTATATCCTCCAGCGCAGGTTTGCATCCATGACGGATAAGGAAAAGGATGCAAAGCTCTTCAAACACCAGTCCAACATCTTGCGACGCAACAATTTAGTCATTGATCTACAAGTATTCAAAGCCCCTGGCGTCCAGCGCCGTACCAATGCTCTTCTTACTGAGGCTGAGCATCCTACGACTTCTGCCGACACAGGCATTCTTTCCGTTCTCAACGCCGCTGCGAGGACGCAAGGCACTACTGGAAAGCAACTTTTACGGAGCCTTCAGGACCTAGCTCAGAAGAGGCCGCACGACGTCGGTCTCGCGCTGACTATTGTTCAAATACAACTCAACGAGGGACATGCCGGCTCGGCATTGTCGATCCTGGAGTCCTTCCTACAACGCCTCGACAATTCCGAGGCTCCCGACGCGCAGGATGTGCGATTCAGCCCAGGTCTCGTTGCCCTGGTTGTGACCCTCTTGCGAGCTCAAGGCCGAGAGTCATCGGCCAAGGCTGAACTTGTCAAGGCTGCAACACACTGGCAGTCTCGCCACGCAAGCTCCGCCACCTCACTGCTCGAGGAAGCCGGCGTTGAATTAATGAAGTCATCCAACCCTCAGGATCTACAGCTGGCTGGTGCTTCTTTCCAGAGGCTCTTCGACGAGCAAAAGGGCTCAGATATTGCTGCCGCGGGCCTCGTGGCATCCCTGGCCCCGTCGAACCCATCTCGCGTAGAGCAACACCTCCAGAACCTACCCCCAGTCGATTCCCTTATTGAAGGTATTGATGTTGCAGCCCTCCTCAAGGGGGGCGTGGCCACCACAAGCAGCAAGGCCTCTCAATCACTCAAGCGCCCCTCTCCTCAAGAGCCCGCCGAGAAGGCGCACAAGCGCCGTAGAAAGATCCGCTTGCCCAAGAACTACGTGGAGGGCACCAAACCCGATCCAGAGCGCTGGTTGCCTCTGCGGGACAGGAGCTCATACCGGCCCAAGGGCAAAAAGGGCAAGAAGAAGGCAGGGGAGGTGACACAGGGAGGCATCGTTAAAGAGGAGGAGACGTTGGAGCTCGTTGGCGGAGGAGGCGTCAAGGTGGAAAAGGCGCCGCCGTCGGGCTCCAAGAAGAAGAAGAAGGGCAAGAAATAGGGCATGATGAGGTAAAGCAGGTCATAGCATCATCATAAACAAAAGATTATGATTATTCCAAAGTAGCCTCACATAAAAACTACAATTTGGTTCAAAGACACCAACACATCGTCAACCCACTCGGCTATATGGTCTATAAACTACGTTAGTTCAACTTGAGATGTAAGAAAGAGCCTGACTCATCTAAGCTAGCCGGAGGGAAGAAGGGTATTTATACTCTAAGATCCCCAAGGCAGAAGACTCTCCTAGAGAGGTTATACAAGCTTGCTCAAAGATAAGCTATATAAGAAAGCGTAAAATGGCGAATAACAAAGGGTAGAGAGGCATAAGGGTCCTTTCAACAGTTTAGAGGAGTTAATGTCGAGTTTAACATTATCCTAGAGCTTAGACACATAGCTAAGCTCTGAATACTTTGGCATTAAAGCAATAGGAGAGGATATGATTGTTATGCGAAAAGGTATCTATCTGGTTTGTCTAGACGCTGCTCTATGCGAGCCTCTGTCGATGCTCGTTCAACATCTACAACCTCGATCCGCCAACATCACATGAAGCCCACTGACTCCATCATCATAATCCTTTTTAGAAACCATCCTAAAAATTGTCATGGCATCATTCCAAGGCCATGCTAGGGGTTATAATAAAGATCGTCAAAGGGCACATTCTGCCTCGGTGTGAATCAACCAACGGCACATCTTTCATTCTTCAAGTCAAAAGGGGAAAAGTGATGGTATTCTAACGCTTACTTTTTGTGTGCTCTGCCAAAAGTCATCAAGCCCTCAGGAAGAAACGACAGAAACAAAAAGAACAAGGGGCCCAGGAGACACTGTAAGAATATCTAGGTACATGAATACTCATCAAGTCGATCCGCCATCCACACATCTCGTCAAAAACCACCAAGCCTCGAGATTCGCCTACACACAGAGGCTGTTAACACGCCGCCACCCCTTTTGCATTTGATTCTCCTCGCCATGTTTTGTTTGTCCGCTGCTAAAACGAAGGAAAAGCACCAATGCCAAAATGCCTCTTACAGCCCATTCCCAGAAAGAAAGAACGCTAAATACACACAAAGTACATGTCACACAAGAACCTCCTTCTGTTTTCCCTTTTCTAAACATCATGCGTTGACGGGCTGCACGGGGCGGCTTGGCAGCTGCTCCAGGTCTTGAAGTGACTCGTCGTCCGAGTCACGGCGCCCGAACCCGTCTCGTTTCATACTCCGGCCCCGTCCCTCGCTGGTATCATCCATCTCCTCGTCTGTCTCTGTCTCCATGGGGGGCAAGGGGCTTCGGCGTCCATCAGAGAAGCTGACGGCCACCTCACTTTCAGTGTCAGAGGGGATGGTCAGTCTACCGCCGGCTGATGTGCTCCTAGCTGCTTGGGCGGTCGAGTATTTCCTGTGAAGCTCCCGGAAGCTTCTGGCGGTTGCGGTGCTTGCACTCGCTACCGACTCCCTTCGCTCATCTGTCTCCACTGGCACGCCAACAGCAGAGTAAAAGTCGTCGTCCTCACCGCCACTAGGCATAGGTGAAAGAGGCTGCTCTTGCGGCTGCGATTGCTTCCGAGCCCGGATCTTTTCATCCTGAGACATGTTCTGCAGTCCATCGCCAAAATTAATGACAGATGCCTTTTTACCATGGACCACAAAACTGCCGGTGCCTCTGGACAGCTGATGATCCTGGCCTGCCTCCTCCCCTGGCCCAGCCACCTCTTTGCCCTTCCTGCTATTGCGATGGTGTGAAAGATGTCCAGCGCCCTCTCTAAGGGTACGCTGAAGGCTCCGACGGATCTTGCTCCTGTCAACCTTGTCGATGGAGGTGCCACGCTCGACGGTTCCGTCCGCGCCCGTCGACGCAGTCGCCTTGTCAACAGGGTCACGGCTGGGTCGTGATTCGAGAAGACCAGCTTGCTCCAGGAAGTCTCGTTCATCGGCATCAGGGTCGTGGTGACCATCATGCTCAGTCCGGTGCGCTGACTTGCTCGCTTTTTCATCTTGCGAGGCCGGCCGCTTGGCCTGCGGAGTTGAGGGGAGTGACTTGACGGGGGACTGAGCAAGACTCGATATCGATCCGTGCCTCGTGCTGGCAACGTCCGGTCGAGCAAACGAAAGATCTCGTGAGCTGTGTCGACGGCGCGTAGCGCTCTGAGGAGGGGTCTGGAACACCTGATCAAGGGGTGAATCTATATCCTCTGTGGCCTCGATTGGGTTGGGGACATGAACAACCTGAGGTTCAGTTGGTGTCCGGGGGCTGGCGTCGGTTCCAGAATGATGTGTGGACCTCGACCCTCGACGTGTCGTATTCGAGCGTGGAGTGGGTGATCCAGTGCGGTGGGAGAGTCGGTTTTGCTGTTGTTTTGTCGGAGTAAAGTTGGGCGTCAGATGCTCTTCCTCCTCGAGATCTTGAGCCAAGATATCACGGTGACATTTGAATTTCCAAATCTCTTGGCGCGTCCACTTCAACTGCGCAGACATGCGAGCCGCGGCCGACAAGAGTTGTTCCCGCGTTCTCGGCTGAATGGGGGCCATTATTTGCAGATGGCGCGCGTTCCTGAGCTGGTCGTCAAGTTGCTGCTGGGCCTCCTGTAAGCTGTCCTCGGCCTCTGCAATCTTCACTCGCATCACATCCCTTCGAGCTGCCGAGATGTCTTCCACCATCTTATGGTCTATTCGGCTGCGAGCGATGGACACCGGCCCTGATGGGGTCTGGACAAGGGTCGCCGCATCAGAGCTATCCAAACGACGCATCCCCCGTCGACCTTGGCCGTCATAGTTCCCGCCAACGACACCTCGCATCTTGACGCCCGTGGTTCGAAATGCAGCAGCATAGTTGAGCTTGGCGAGCCAATCGTTCATCTCCTCTTCGTTGTCCGCTAAGAGAACCTCCTCCAAGCCGCCCTGTCGCACGTAGATAAAAGCGTTCTTGTGCTTCTTATATGACATGTCTTGCAGAGCAACGGCACCATGAGTAGACATGAGGCCGTCTGGCTTGAACTGTTCAAGGGGAGGCTTGAAGATCAACGGAATGCCATCATGGCCTGCCTTGATGTGATTGTCGTACTGATGCATCAGAGACTTGACCCAGCCGGTGTTCCGGAAGAAGTAGAGCTGGGCCCCGGTGAGAATGGCGCCCCATTCTTGCCAAGGAGAGCGTGCCTTGCGCTTCTTTGCATCCTTCCGCCATAAGAGCCCAACCTTGGTGACTTTGATGTCTACGATACCTGGATGAGCTTCCGCTGGATTTGTCGCCGTCTGCTCCGTCATGAAAGCGTCAGGACGGGACCGGGCCGACACAATTTGGAGCACGCCTGTCCTGAAGAAAGTCTTTTGTAAGTCTTTTAGGTTCAAGCTTGTGGCAGTGCCCAGGTAGTTGTAATGATCGTCCAGTTCCATCGCTTCTTTCAAGTTCGGTCTCAAGGCGTCTAAGCTTCCATCTAGAATCAAGGTGTATGGGTCTATGGGCTCCTTGATGGCTCGTTTGGCGGGATCATTAACTGTTGATGAGATCAGGGGTTTTCGTCTCGATTTGTGAGAAGCAAAGCGGTCGCTGTTTCGGTCCAAGTCGTCTTCAACGTGAATAAAGGGGGTATAAGTGATGTTGTCATAAAAGCATTCCAAAATATCGTCAAAAATGCCCTCCCCGCGCGTGTTCTTCAAGTAATCTGCTTTTTGCATCTTGTGCTTGTTGTTCTTGTTGAAAACGTCGGTGTGAAGAATGAGTAAGGAAAATGCAATGAAATAGGCCTGGTCTGGCGAGGAGTAAATGCCTGGGTTGCACTCATGGTAGCGGTTTGCAAAAGCTTGTAGGCATCGGTCAATCTGCTGCGTCTCCTTGGGTAATTCGGCTTCCATGAGAAGCTTACGAATGGCCATGTCCATGGGATCGCCAAAGAAGCCGAAGCTGCGCATGTAACTACGAAGGACAGATATCATGAACGTGTCGGCGCTTTTCGAAAGAGTAGCAGCGATGATGCCGCGGCTTGCCACATCTTCAACGCGCACGAGATACTTGGCCGCAGACTCGTCTTCCCGGCGTTCTGGCAGGACGAATGATTCTCTGGCGAGCTGGAGCGAGTTGTTCTTGGACCCAATCGACCCAGGAGTCGTAGGCGTCAGAGTGCCCTGACGACTCAGTTCAGAGTTCTGGCGTAAACGACTTAACCCAAACAAGTCGCCAAAGCTCTTACGACCGGTGGAAGATGATGTCCGAGTTGTAGGCGGCAGCAAATGATCATCAGTCGAGTCGCGACCCATCGAACTCATAGTCGATGACCTCCCTCGCAAGAGATTCCCCCTCGTCGGAGAGGAATGCCCCGATTGAGTTCCTCCAGGCGCAAACAATGTAGCTGCGGGCGACTGCGTTGATCGCTGACTTTGATCACCCTTTGCAGTATCAGCCCCGGCGGTTCCGCCGCTGTGAGCCGATGTAGGGCGTGGGGTGGTAGATATACCAAGGGAAGACGCGGAGGAGAACCCAGTAGGCGCTTTGCCTTTTGGTTGAAGATGAGCCAAGGGGAATAGTGGTTCCGGTGTTTTTTTTGCCCTTCGCAGCTTGAAGAACGGACCCGATTTCTTAGGGGTAGTTTCGGGGCTTTGGTAAGAGCTTTGGTAAGAAGAGCTTTGGTGAGACAGGCGGTCGTTGGAACTAGCATCTGAACGTGACGACTCGGATGGCCGATTCCCTGGAGGAGTCAAGACAGTTCCATTAGGACTGCTGTGTGTGGCGGTTGTCGATGGCCGGGGAGACTCTGGTTCTTCCAACGTAGCGAGCGCAGGGCGACGTCTCTCGTCGGTGAAAGACTTCCGCAACGTTCTCTGACGCCCCATAGCGCGAATGGAAGGGTCATCGTCACGGGGCAAGTCCGTCGAACGACGAAACCTGGTAGCTAGGCTTATGCGGGATGGTTTTTTCTTTGGTCCATTGAAGTCGTTTGTAGGAGCAGTGGTAATGATTTCGGGTGCTAGAGTGATATTAGCCTACGATATATCCCACAAAAGACTCGAGCCAATGGAGGGGTGAGGTACGTCGTGGAACAGGAGGGGGCTTCTCAGCTTGCTGTTTCACTCGTAGCGACAGCTGAGAGTCGGAGGCATTGCGGAAGCGCAGGACAGAGAAGCGGCGATGCTTGCTGTTCTCTTCTTGAATCGGAGGGCTATCTGGACGGCTTTCGGGACGGCTTCCAGGGCGGCTTTCAGGTCGACTCTTGGTTGATTCGTGAGTGGGCTGCGGACGGATGGGTTCGCCGGGGCCGTCATCATCATCGTCGGCGTGTTCGGGCTGGGAGGGGAGCGGAGGAGGGAGGTCGCCGGAAGTGCTGGACGCAAAGATGGTATGACGACGTATATCCGTCTCACTGGCCATGTTGCCGCGGCGGCGTAGGAAAGGCATGACGGCGACTGATCATGGTACGCGGCCAGCCCGGGCGTTGTCAAGATCCAGGCGTCGTTGGCGAAGAGAGCGTAGCAGGGCGGCAGGTATCTGACGACCTACCGAGCTAGAGACTTGACCCAGGCGCGGTAGGGATCATTGAGGCAACTATAGCGCGTCGTTGTCGATGATGGGGGAGAAGCAAAAGGAGGGAGCGCGAGTGCAGACGAGATCGCGAGGCTCGTGGTCGTCGATGCTCCGGGTTGGCGTCTTTGATCACCTTTGGTACCCTGATGCAGCACTTCCCAGCTCCCAGTTCCCACCCAAGGCCAGGGGCTGGCTGGGCCACATTACAGCCTCAATTGGCCCAACGCCTGTCAGACTACGTACCATGTACAGTGCCGACCCACTGAATCCCATGTGGCTGGGAGATACCTGGAAGGCCCACTGAAAAAGGCTTTTGTGCGCTAGTCCCTCGGAACGATGATGTGGCTGGTGCACAGTGCATGTTTCGGGGAAGGCTTCATGGCTTTCCAGGGCGAAACGCTTCTAGGGGCCTGATTAAAGTGCCTCGCTGTCCCTAATTTTAGCGGTTAACGGCGCGTGGGAGTTCTGCGGCCACGGAGCTTTGCCCAGCCCGAAAAGCCCCGCCCACTGACGACGGCAGCATGCCAGTTGGTTCTTGTTCTGCTCCTTAGCGGGAAACTCGCAGACTCGAGACGAGCCAACGACGTCCCCGAGCGCTTGCATAGGTAGGCGCCAACTGTGGCTTCCTCGCAGCCTCGCACTGTATCCGCTCACTATCCCGCTATCGGGGTGGAGGCACCTGTTTGGCGTGGGCAGAGCACCTAAAATGTGTTGCGCAACCACCAACCAAAATCTTGCCTTCTCATATCAAATACTACACTACATCATACACGATCATCATCCATCGCCTCTCTCTTCCAAGCTATTATCCCCCCTGCTGAGGGCTGGGCAATTCTCTGCATCGGGCACTTCGATTCGCATATCCTCCGGCTGTGTAGTCTGCCCAAGATGAGGTTGAAGATACTCGCCACAACCTTGTTGCTGCTGCAGGCCTCCAACGCCGCGGGCATCGATGCTCAGAGGGCTATTATCCCCAATGGTCGAGCTGAGAACACCAACACCCGACTATTCCCTTTCCTTACGAAGCTCCGCGATAATGCCATCGAGTTCATCTTCGGGCGTCATCCGACAAAGGACGCCGGCCCGCCACCTGCCCTCAACCAGTTGCGCGCTCAGTACGCCAATCAGCTAGTCCTTCGTTTCAATGTCACCACTTCCCATGAGGAGGGCGCACTCGCCGACGCTGCTGCCCGCCTGTTTCTCGATGTCTGGGCCTTCACCGAAGATTACGTCGATATTCGCATGCATGCCGATGAGGTTGGACCCTTACTCAGCCTGCTCCCCAAGTCGCTTCACATGTCGCATTCAACTCTGATCCCCGACTTGGCCGCCGCGGTGTATCAGTCATTGCCTACCGATGGGAACCCGACACGCGCCGATCCCCAAACCGTCGCCCCACTGCTCAAGATAACCTCATCGCCTGGGGACAACCTCTTCTTTCAGGATTACCAACCTCTGACCGTTGTCATTCGCTGGATGCGACTCCTCGAGGCCATGTTTCCGACCTACGTTGAATATATCAATATCGGAAAGTCGTACGAGGGCCGCGACATGCCGGCCCTTCGAGTAGGCGTCCCAGATCTCGAACCTGGTTCGCCCCGGCGAAAGACGATTGTGGTTATGGGTGGCTCGCATGCCCGCGAATGGATCTCAACCAGCACTGTGAACTACCTGGCGTGGTCGTTTATTACCAGCTATGGCAAGGAGCGGATGATTACGAAGCTACTCGACGAGTTTGATATTGTCTTCCTGCCAATCGCCAACCCGGATGGCTTCGAGTACACTTGGCATATTGACCGTCTCTGGCGAAAGACAAGACAGCAGACGAACCTCCAATTTTGCCGAGGACTAGATTTGGACCGCGCCTATGGATATGAGTGGGATGGCTCACAGGTCCAGCGGGACCCCTGCTCCGAGAGCTATGGAGGAGAGAAGCCTTTCCAGGCCATCGAGGCGGTGCAAATAGCCGACTGGGCGCGTAACGAGACATGGAACAACAACGTCCGGTTCGTTGGCTTGCTTGATCTACATTCGTATTCCCAGCAGATCCTGTACCCCTACTCTTATACCTGCTCGGTTGACCCGCCAAACCTCGAGAACCTTGAAGAGCTGGCTGCGGGAATTGCAAAGTCAATTCGTCTGTCGAACGGAGAGTTCTACACAGTGACATCGGCATGCGAAGGCGCGGTGTCGGCACGAGAATCAAGCGGAGGTCGGTTCTGGTCTCGTATCGAGTCCGGCGGTGGTTCCGCGGTCGACTGGTTCTACCACGAGATGCGAGCCCATTACAGCTACCAGATCAAGCTCCGTGACACAGGCAGCTACGGGTTCCTGCTCCCCAAGGAAAACATTGTTCCAGCCGGGGAGGAAATTTTCAACGCCATGAAGTACTATGGGGACTACCTCCTGGGTAACAATGGCATCGAGTGGTTTCCTGAAGCCGAAAAAGACAACAGTGCAAAGGTCAACGATAAGGAGGTTACACCGGCTAATGATGAAGAAGGATCATTTGGACAGGAACTTCGAAGGAGGAGGATGCGGAGGTGAAATTAATAAGCAAAGCACTGGATTATCATTGGGAAAGAGATTGGACAAGCCGCACAGAGACGAAAACAATGGTTGAACGTCATGAACTTTTGGATTTTCTTTTATATCATACTATAGGGGGCAAAACCCGGGCGTCTAATGGTCACGGCGCAGGGCAGGACATGGGAAACGGCGCAGGGTTATGGGTGGCCTGGTGATACATGAAATGGATTAATGATTTGAACAAAACCGTCCATCATCTCCCTTTGAGACGATCCAGCTTATTGGCCCAGAGCATTAAGGGCGTACGTGACGGAGGTGTAGGCAGCCATGAACTTCAAGATACTGTCACAGAGGAAGCTTCCAATGGAGCCCCTGAATAGATCAAGTCAGTAAGGAGTCTTGGTGAGTGAATGAGGCTACGTACCGCGTGCGACCCTTGGGACCACCGGACGAGTAACCGATGGCATAGACGATGCGGGAGAGGGCCCAGCCAGCGCCGATGGCAGCAGAGGCCACGGGGAAGCGCAGACCAGATATGAGAAGAGCGCCGAGGAAAGAGATCTGGTTCTCGGTGAAGTTGGCGTGAGAGCGCTGGGCTACAGAAACATGTCAGCAAGGCCAGAGGTTTGATGAGAGCGATGGTTACATACCGCAGTTGAACTTGTAGGCCTTGGGGTCCTTCTCGGCAAGGTCGTTGCTTGCGTAGGGGATGGGGTACTTGAGACCGCTGGCCTTGCGGGCGCTGCTGGTGAGGACAACGTGGAGGGTGTTGATGAAGAAGGTCGATGTCGCGACGACAAGGACGAAGCTGAGGGTTTGTGTTAGTCAGGTGGTTACTGTATGGTTTGCATGTCTGAGGTTATCCTTACGGGTACTGCTCAGGGACCTCGAGAACGAAAGGCATGATGGCGACACGTGTTGGGTTCTTGACTATTCAAGGAGGGTTTGAGGGAGGGGGCCTGAAGGATATATATCGACCAAGTCTGGAGTTGAGTTGATGTTGTGTTGTGTGTACAGGATGAAGGAGTCCGGGATAGTTACGTGGTCTTGCCACCTTGTTTAAATACTAGCCAACCCCAAGTCGGAGGTTCAGGTGTGGTGAATAAAACTTCTCTCTCTCCCCCCCGTACTAGATCACGGAAGCGGGCCAGCCCCGGGAAGCTCCACCCCGGAACTCGACAAAAGCCACAGAATGCCTTCTGGACAGCAAATCGATCGGGGGGGTTTGTAATCAATCATTGGTACGCGCAAGAGATTTTGTTACTCGGCTGCCTTAATTGGCTCTTCTGATCTAACTGTACACGATGCGCATCGTCGGACCATCGGCGGGAGACGGGGCGACTGTAACTGTGACTGTTACTGTCGCGAAAAAAAAGGGGGTTTGCGTTGCGATGCGACACGGACGAGATCCAATCGACGTCGAGGGCGAGAACCCGCTCCGCCCGATGACCCGACGGGGAACCCAAGATCATGATCATGAGATGAGATGCATAGGGCAAGATACGGGGTCAAAAAAAGCCCGGTCCGGCGAGTTTTTCATATTATTCATCATCGCCGGGGCGTTGTCGAGGCTGAATATTCGCATCACGAAAGGATTTCGGATACACTAGCGTGCCGTCAAGCAGCTCTGTTAGGCTCGAGTCATGGCGCCCGGTCTCCATTTTCCTCAGCCCGGCGTGGGTGTTTACACCTAATGCCGCCGCCACGAACGGGCGAGATTATGCCGACGGTCCAATTCTATGCTCCGGACTGTGGGTTGGCATTTCTGTGGATTCAGGATGGCGCTGCAAACTCCGCAACTCCAGTCTAAACTCCGCAACCCCTACCCCATACATATCCCAACTTCCATGACCTGGTGCCTAGCATATGGACGGCGGGGATAGCAAGGATCGAACAATGGGTGGGATTCTGCAATCAAGGATCAGATAATATCGAAAAGGACCTTCAGGCCTTGATACATACATACTGGTTCCAAGAAACACTCCATTGTCACCTCAGATCTTGGCTCAAGTCTGCTCAGACCGCCAACTCTGTACCGATTCCTTCACCACTCCCAAGCTCACCCCGTACATCTCTCCTCGGGTCGTCGCCACGGAAGCCCGAGGCCCTCAAATACCCTCCGCTCCGCCGTCTCCATATCCGGAGCTTGGCCCCCGGTGGAGCTCCGTTCCAGATCCACCCACATGCCGTCAGCCCTACGCCGGATCCCGCTGCTGTCAAACTTGAGCCCCTTTACCGTCTTACAGTACCGGCGCACATCTCTCTGGAACGTCGTCCCGCCGCTCCAGCCCAGCATCGCGCATCCCACTGTCTTCCACGGGCTGATAATAATGTCGACCCGTCGGTGTGGCGCGTCTTGCTTGTTCGGGTCTTGCCAGACAACCAAGGCCTTATCAAGGGTGTCAAAGCCCGACTTACCTGTCATGTCGCCCTTCCATGACAGTGGTCGCTGTCCTCGCTCGCTACTGTGCAGCGAGAGGGTCAGCGTGTGCGTGATGAGTCGAGCCTTCTCGAGACTCATGACCACCTTTTCCACCACCTTTAGCGTCTTGCTTTCATCCCTGTGGCTCAGGATGACATCGACATCGCCACACTGCTGCTTGCCTCGTCGATAGCCCCCCACGATAACCATCTCAAACTCGGGGTCGATCTTTCGTGCATGTGTCAGGATAGCATCACCGATATATGCCACCTCGTCCCGGGGAATCTTAAGCAGGAACTCATCGTAGTACTTGACCCCGATCTGCTGCGCACGACTGAGTGAATTCCACCCATACTCGACGACGTCGTCCAGATCTCGCCATCCTACAGTCTATCAGTGAAAACGAGCCTTGAAAGTTTGGCCCAGTTACAGACCTTTGTCGTAGAATTGCCGTGCTGTCAGGTCTCCAACTCCCCAAATACCATAAAAGAGCTTGAGCGCCGCAACCTTGGGATCAGCATTTGCTTCAAGAACTTCTCTCAGCTGCCCTGTCTCTTTCCACTGGTGCCAGAGTTGGGCAATCTTATCGCCACAACCTGGCAGGCGTGCTACTTCTGATGGCCCATTCAGCTGCCTGTAACACAGAGGAGGTTGATAAGATGAACCCACCTTGGGAGCTATTCAAGGTATACGGGTACGCCGCTACTGTAGCAATAGATGTAGAGTAAGCTCTTACCCCAACCTCGTCGCCCCTGAGCTGACGTATGGTTCTGACCTCGGTCAAAGCCTCGACAAAGGCCTCATTTGGCGGGTTCACTGGTGTAGGCCGCTGACACGAGTACGTCGTCTTGAGAAACTCAGGGATCACTGGCAAGGCGATGTCATGTTCTGGAGTTGTCTGACGAACAAGGCTCGGTGTATGCGGAGACGAGGTGGCTGGAGGATCTGGACGGCGTTTATATCGGCCATGAGGCGAACTGCTCGCAGGCTGCGTGTTCTTGTCTTGAATAGCACGCTCTAGGACACTTGATGGATATGAATCATTGGTGGTGGTCGATGGTGTTGCAGCTTTCGACAACGGTTTCCTTCCCTCGTATATAAGATATTGCTCGACAGGCAGGACTTTGTTCTGCTCGAGCGAGTCCCTCAGCCAGGCCAGTTTGACGACTTTGACCGTATTGACAACCTGTTTGGGCTGCTCAGTAACCTTTCTCCGCTTAGGGCTTGGAGTATCATCTGAGCCTCCTTGGCCTTGTCGTAAATCCCCCGCCACACGGAGCTTCTGAGACCCGTCGACCTGTGTTTGCAGCTGCTCTAGCGGTATCGTTTCAAGTCTTGCCCGTCTCAGCTCAAACAGAGCACGCCCTCGCTGGGAGATGTTGCCGAGCACAATGTCGGCCTCATTGATATCGTAAGTCAGCGTCGGGATTTGGTCCTCAAGGGTGTGTAGCTCTTCAGGCTTCAGATGTGTCGAGAGCAGGAAGATGGGTGGTAAGTCGAGGACCATTGTCGCGGTGGCGCTGTGTGATGGGTGGTGGTAAACGTCATAACTTGGGCAATGGTTTCGGAGGATATGGATAAACTTAGACGATCAAAAGATTGAGAATACATCGAGGTGCTTAAATGCCAAAGAGGAGATGGTGTCATATGAGAAATTGACATGGTGAATGGGCGCGGCAAACAAAAGTGCGGATGGCGGGTGACGGCGTCTCAGACGAATCTACTGGCGGCAGACCCGACCTGAATAGTCGGGAGCGCGCTTGTCGTCACTTCCATGTAAGCACAAATCACGTCGCTCTAACAATTCCTCCGATCAATAAAGCAAAGTAGGCGCCCCCAGGACATTGCTGCGTTCCTCCAATCCGCTACTTGTCAAAGGCAACTACTCGCATGATTGAGAAATGATATCATTGTCGCTTCTATAACTCCTAATAAATGTCTATTGTATACATGGCCTTCTGAGAATACGTCTTGGAACAGTATAGTAGAATGTCCGCTGCTGCTTGCCCTTGCAAGTGCCCTTTTTTGGTCCAATTTGGCCGTCCTCGTTGTCCCATCCCTTCCATGATGCCCCGTCAAACGCTAGTTATCTCATTATAAAAGATAAAAAGAAAAGAAACCACGACGGCCCATAACGGGGATGGCCTCGTGAAGCGTCTCTCCGGCATAGTCGAGTCTGCGTGCCTCACACATCCTCAAACTCGATTTCCTCTTCACTATCCTCTTCTTCCTCCTCCTTCTTGATCTGTGGCAGTGGCTCAACCTTGACACGTTTGGCCTGTCGTTCATCCGAGCTCTCGCCGTCTCCAGATGGCTCTTGCTTGATCGCTGGCGTGACTGGTGTATCTCGGCTCGACACGTTGCCCGTGGGGGGTACGTCTTCAAACTCATCCTCATCCTCGTCTTCTTCTTCGGAGCCGAACTCGTCCTCTTCCCGCGCTCGCTCCGCTGCTTGTTCTGCCTTCAGCTTCTCAAAGATATCATCAATCTGAGCATTGGTCTTGGCTTCTGGTGCAGGCGCAAGCGCTGAATCTTTTGAGGCCTCCTTCTTGATCGTGGAGGCGGTGCCTGGAGTTGCGGTCGCTGAGAAAGACTCGCCGGTAACAGTGCTGTTAGACATCCATGCCGGGAGCGCATTCTGCTTGGCAATCTTCTCCTTGCGTGCCTGCTCCGCTGCCTTTTCAGCTTCTGTAGGGCCGTCTGACGTCGAGATGTTAACCGCAATCGACTGTGGCCCAGTATTCGTCAAGCCCTTGACTGCCATGGGTCGGTTTGCTCCAGAGTCCGCCGCCACAGTTTGAGCGCGCTGATGTTGCGCGTCTCGCTTGACCGGACGGGCGTTGGCGAATGCACGATCAAAGTCGCATTCGGGGATGTGGACAGCGTCAATCTTGGGCAACAGTTCGCTGATAAACTTGAACTGGTTGTTCAGACGGGTCGACTGCTCATGACCGCTGGATGTTCGGTCAGCCTCGAACGTGAGAGTATGGTGGCAGCGGTGGCACAGGAATCCATCTGGGCCAACATTGTCCAAGACTTCCATGGCCGTCCATTCGGCTTTGCAGAATGAGCAAAAGTATTCTTTCTTCTCGTTCGCCACCTGCGTAGTTCCCTGAACCTCCTTGTCGATCGTGTAGACGCGCCACTTGATGGCATCGATGGTATTGCGATAATTGATATAGTACCATGTCCGATTGCTCGGTCTTGGGTTCCCTTCTCGGAGCTCTGATCGCGTGTGTCTATGTCGAGTCAAGGTCAGTGGCGATAATTCTCCCCAGGGGCCGGTTTCACATACACTGTCAAGAACCTATCTTCACGTAGTTTACCGCATATCTTGTGGAGATCCTTGGTGTTGATGGCCATCAAGTAGGCCAGGTCATCGTCTCTCAGCCTACAACACATGCGCCATTAGCATGCGGCTCAAATTCTCCAGATCGATATACATACGCTTCATGAAGGATGAGCGCATCGATGACGAGTATGTCACGAGTCTGGTAGAACGCCCGCATGACGGACTTGATGAGAGTGATTGCGAGATCCATGGTGGCTGCTGCGAAGCCGCTGCGAAGCGCACAGCTCGTAGCCACAATAAGGGTTTGCGCAGAGAGCGGATGTGATCGCGTGGAGATGAATCGAGCGGATCGAGCGTAAGAGAGTAGCGTCGCGACGGGGAATTTGCGCGGATTGCGATCAGGAGCGTTCTGCTGGTCGCGACAAGAGAATGGTGCTGCGGTCGAGGATGCCGTCTCTAAGGAAACGAGGCCCTACAACCATTATATAAGCGATCTATCATGACGTGGCACGAGGGCTAAGCTCTTTAAGCTTTGTAGCCCTGTGTGGTGATTATTTCTCCTGTCTGCAGAGGAAACGCAAATATGCCCTCGTGAATGTTAAGTGATTGAGGCAAGAGAGTTGCAGTTTATCTTGCAATGGTGGAGTTTCTTTGTCTTGAAGGCCACAGCGCACAGGCACCAGTGTGGAGCCGAGTGCAGGAGACCCACCCAAGCAGGTCTCTGCATGTGCTCAGCCTCATGCGCCTCACTTCAGCCTTATACCCACACAACATCCACACTTAACACGTACAGGAGTACGATTAAGAAAGGCTTCACAGCCAAATTTCTCTAGGTAGTTTTGTAATGAGCTCTGCATCATTTACATATTGAGTGTAGTGCTACATGATTGACCGGCGCAATAAAACTCATAAATTCATATGCAACCTTGACGCGTTTAGAGCTTGTTAAGCTCAGTAAACTGCACTTCAGCTTGCATGCAAAAAAATACTCAGCTATCCACCCATGCTCCATGAAAGGAAATTGCCTCGATCCTCTAACTTTCATTACATGTATTTTCTCAACTGTATTCAGGGTCAGTAAGAGCGAACCACAGACACAGGGGAGTGATGGTGACTTACATCGAGAGTAAGCGTCCTTGAGCTGTTGACCTCCTGATCGCGGTATACACCCACGAGACTGTCGCTGTCCTGGAAAAGACCCGCTTTGAGACTGATAACAATGAACTGCATTCCTGGACCAGAATGATCCTGGATGTACTTCTTGATCTTGTCCACGTTGGCGTTATCCAGAGCAGCATCTACCTCGTCCAGGACGAAGAATGGGCTCGGCTGGTAGCTGTGGATAGCGAATAAGAGCGCCAGCGCTGCCATCGTCTTCTCGCCTCCTGATAAGTGCTCCATGTCTCGGAAACGCTTCAGTGGTGGCATGGCATGGTATTTGATGCCCGATAAATATGGCATATCTGTGTCCTCCTCAATATCCAGGTACGCTTGACCACCGAGAGGATACGCTTCTGATCGAGTAAGGTCCTTGTACACGTGCGATATTTGTTCCTGAATGTGGGTGAAGGCTTTGTTGAAGAGCTCAAATCTCTTCTGCTTGACCTCGTTAAAGGCTTCCTTGGCCTCCAGTGCTGCTGTTTTTGAGTCTTCGTACTCTTGATCCGTGAGTTTGAGCCTGGTTTCGACGCTCTCCAGTCTCTCCATGGCTCGCATGTTCGGGTTTAGTTTCTCCAGCTCTGAGGTCAGCGATGCAATCTTGTCCGACAGGGTCTCCTCCACACTCGCGTCATCCGACTGCATAAAGTTAGTATTGGCGCTCCGAAACAATGTGCAGAGCTGCTTACGGCTTTGAGCTCCTCATCAAGTCCGTCAAAATCGATTGCAATTCCGTGGTCGTCAAGAGCGATATCCATCATCTCATCATCTTCTTCTTCGTCCACGTCCATAGCATCTGGATCCTGGTGCAGCAGATCATCTTCGTTGGGCAAGTTGTCCAATGTACCCTCCTGGAGTGGTATACGAATCTGTTCCAAACGACATCGTCGAAGTAGCGCGGACTTGCTGGCACTGTTCTTTTGAACTGTCGTCTCGTGTGCGTTGATTTCCTTGAGATGCGCATCAATGTCCTTGCTGCGCTTCTGTACCTCAACCTTGGCCTCTGACACCTTCTGGTTCTTCTCACTAAGTTCTGCCTTGTTCTCTTCGAGCGTCTCGCGAAGAGCCTCTAGCTCGTCTTGATCGTCTTGCATCGAACTCTGGATCTCGTCCTTCTCCTTGACATATGTCTTGGTGTCATTTCTGAGCTGCCGGACGTGAGTTTGCATTCTGTTGATCCGAGACATGGTGTCGCGACTACGGGTTTGTTCCCATTGCAGACGACTTGATAGCCTCTGTTTCTGGACTTCGAATTCGTTGCGCCTTTCCGAAACCTCCTGCTCGAGCTTGCCCTGGGAAGCATCATAAGCACGAATATCACTGTAGCCGAGCCGGCTGCAGAAGTCTGCAAACACCTCGTCCTCAACTTGTGCAATCGCATCTCTGAACTCTTGGCAAGTCCGCTTGGTGTTCTCAAGCTGCGATGAATTCTCTTCGTACTTGGGCTGCAGCTCTCTAAGCAGCCCTTTCTGGTTTTCCAACTCGCGTGTCTTGCTTGCATGGTTCTTGTTGAATGCTGCCAGCTCATTTTTGACAGCTGCCAAGCGCCTCTCCAGTCCAGCGAGATCGATCTGCAGTGATTCTTCTTGAGTACCACGTCTGTCAGCCTTTGGCAACCGCTCGATCTCGTCTTTGAGTTTGGCGGCCATTCGCTGAAGGTTTTGTACATCAGCCTCCTCAAAGCGCCGCTTGTTCTTGGACTCAGGGCCACGACCACCCGTCATGAGGCCTGCCTTGTGAATGATGTATCCCTCAAGCGTAACAGCTTTAACCGGGATTTTTCTCTCGTAGCAGATGTGCTTGGCGATGTCGAGCGTATCGCATACAATAGAGCTTCCGCATGCATATGACATGGCACGCTCAACGGCCGAATCGAAGTTAATGGTATCAATAGTCAACCTGGCGCCAGAGAAACCCTTGACTGCAGTGTTGACGGCATTGACCTTGATGTTGTCCAGGGGAATAAAGGTCATGGGCGGAAACCTCTGCTCCTTCAAATACTGAACACATTCGATACCGATCTTCTCCGTGTCAACCACAACTGAGTCGAAATCCTTTCCAAGTGCAACAACAACAGCCTCATCAAACTTCTTTTGCTTTGGATTGCAGAGTTCACCGATGCGGCCGCGGACGCCTGGGAAGATACGCTTCAGTGTTGTTACCATCTCCTTCATGCGAGCCTCTCTGTCGTTCTGGCGCCGGCCATCATCAGCCTCCCTGAGCTTTCTGGCCACGTCCTCGAACTTTTCGTCAAGTTCAGTTCGTTTCTGGTTGGTCCTGACACGCTCTGACTGAAGCTGGTTGAACTCCTTTTTTTTGGCATCGATTTCCTGGGAAAGCTCCTTGGAGGCGGTTTGCGCTGCAGTCCTCCTCTCGTCGATACCCGTCAGCTCTGCTTCAATCTTGTCGATAGCTGCTGCAATGCTGTCGACTTTCCCCTTGAGGTTATTCACTGTGACTTCGTCTGCCTTTCGTTGTCGCTCAAGGTTTTCAAGCTTGGCCTGGTTTGGGCCGGAGCGAGACATGACCTGAGAGCGGAGGGTATTATACTCCCTGCGATCCTCGTCGCTGACCTCGCGTCCTTGCTTCTTCATCTGCTCCTTGTAGTCGTTCTCGAAGGCCTCTCTGGATTTTTCCACCTTTTCAATGTCCTTTTGAACCTTGAGTACGATCTCTGCCTGGGCATCACGCTCATTGGTAACCTTGGCAATCTGAGCCTGCAAGGTTTCGACTTGATGTGTAGATTCTTGGATCTTTTCTTCAATTGGAACAAGGCTGTTCTCCTTATTCTCAATGCTCTTCTCCTTCGCCTTAATATCCTTGTCGATACGGGCGACCTGGCGGCTCGCGGAAGCCTGCTCCTTCCGGGCAGCCTCAAGCCGCTTCTCAAATGATTCGACATTGCGGCGTAGTTCCTTCAGGTCTTCTTGATGATCTTGGATCTTGGCGTACGAATCGTCCATGGCCTTTTGGAAGTGGTAGAGCTTCCAGAGGCTATGTGTGACTATGGCGGCATCACGCTCATCCGTCTTTTTCTGGAAGTTGTCGGCCTCCTTCTTTTGCTCACGAAATTGCTTAATCTCCGAGTTGATTCCACGTCGTTTGTGAAGTTGATAGTTTTGATTCTCGGCAGCCTGCTCCGCCTCGGCTTGTGTCTTTTCGTACTCCGTTTTATAGTCCAAACTTCCCGAGATTTGTTCAATCAATCGTGTAAGGTCCTGGGGGGATTGCGAAGCGATGGCCTCGACGTCGCCTTGAAAGACAAGGAAATTGCGGGCCTTGATGAGAATGTTTTCTGCTTCGAGGGCCTCGTTGTATTGCTGAGCCGTGACGACACGATCGTTGATGCGGTATTCGCTAGCGCCCTGGTTCGTGATGGAACGCTTCCATTTTTGCTCCTCGCCGGCGTCGTCCTCGTACACAGCCATGACCCAGGCGGTCTTTGGGTCACTGCGGGAAGCCTTGTCATCGCCGTCGGCATGGCCATTCGCATCGCCATTGGTCTGGGCTGAGCCGTCGTCGTTGATCTTGGCGGTTCTCAGGACTCGTCCTCGATAGACAAGATCCTTGAGGTGAGCGGAACGGAGATGTGAAGATTTGATGCCGAGGACGAAGGAAATGGCGTCCATGCTAGGGCGGCTCAGCAAAGTTGGGGGCGGGCGGCAAGAATAATGCGACTTACGAGTTGGACTTGCCCGATCCATTGGGTCCGATGATAGAGGTGAAATATGAATCACCAAAAAGGAGGGTGTGGTGGCCCTTGTAGGATTTGAAGTCTATGGCGCAAGTCAGCTCTGGCCCTCGGCCAGCTCAAGGTCAAGTTGGACGAAGAGGGAATAACGTACTGAACAACTCAAGACGAATAAGCTTGCCCATGGTGGCGTCGGTGGGCAACAAGCCCGGGTATCTGGTTGGGAAGAGGTGTGTGGAAGAGATAGAAGAGGTTGAGGCTGGCTTAGAGGGGTATCACGGGTCGCGAAGCGAATGCGACGGAGAAGAAGAGGCGCGTCAAGTGGCCGGTGCTCAAGTGCGACAACGAGTCGCGAACAGAAAGGAAGGAAGGAAGGAAAGCGCGCAAGACCTGGTGTTGACGCCGGGGTGTGTTATGCCACAAAGTCTGCCAATTCGAGGCGACTCTCACGCATAATTGACGACTAGAATGAGCTGGTGAAGAGGGTTCCCCGTTGTCGTGTTGCGACGCTTGAGAAGATGATGGATGTAACGCGTCGCGCGACTACCTTGCCCGTACCTAGGCTCCGGAGGCTCTGGGGTTTCTCACCCAGCTACACAGCCAGCAGCTCTTTCCTGCCCGGGCGTGGGCTGTGCCGTTTGGGGCCAAGAGTAAGGGCCAATCAGAGCGCAATTTGTGGAGATGACGGAACATGCAGGTACGTACTGCTTGCACCCAGCCCGCCTGCGGGCACCGGGCACCACTTACCAGCCTGCACCAAAAACTGCCCGCTTCCATCCAGTGGAAGCCAGGTACTGTACCTGGAAACTGCGGGAGTCATGGAAGCCAGATGAAACATCCAATCCACAGATCCGTCTCCATCAGTCAGCAGGCCGTTGCCAGCACTATAAAAAGGGCATCAGAGTGAGAACAACGGGTGCCTAACATGGATGGCAGTTTACCCGCATAGCATTGACGACCAGTCAGAAACAAATGATGGACCACGGACCCTTAAATCTGTCGCAACACCAACAAAGAAGACGGCTTTGACCTGAGTGGAGGATTCACATGACGATGGTTTGGGTGTCGTGATACTCAAGGCGGTTGGCCTTTGAAACACTCTCGGAACCAGAACCAGACCCTTGGAGATGTTGGCCTCGTCGGTATACCAGCGATGACATACTTTTGCATACGGCTTGGCGGAACAAAACCCTGGATCAGAATGTGCCTCAAGACGTGGCCTCGCATGATGCAGCTGATTCCTGGTTGAGGAGACAAAAGACAAGAGCTGTGCCCCGAAAACGCTCTAGATCGCCAGTCAATAAAGCCAAAACAAAGCCAGAAAGCCAAGTTTGACTTGTGTGGCGCGAATGCATGTGCCAGTGGCGCCCACTTTGGCCTCCAGTCGAGTCCCCACTCCATCGCTTTAATCATCGTCCGGGGGTCCAGCTCCAAAGGTGTTGGGGGACTGAGAAGACATCCAGGCAATCCCACGTGGATGTTTCCGTCACCGCTGGTGTTTCTCTTTTATCCTTTCTCCCCTTGCCTTATCCATTTCCATTTCCTTTCCTTTTTCGCACGCTTACCCTCTTGATCATCTGTGTTATTTGTCCTCTACATCACGAGTCACCGCTGCTTCCGCGTCGTGCCGAACAGACATGACCTCTTAACTGCCTTTCGCCCTATCCCCACTATATTCCTATTACACGGAGCTGAGCTTGTGCAGCTGGCTTGGTATAAGTACTTTGGCTTGCGCTGCCCGCGCTTCTTTGCACAGTCCTTGTCCCCTGTCTGTGCTGGAACACCCCTCCCCTGTATCCTTCTTCGTGAGTATTTCTTTCGTACTCGACATTTTTGTTTTCGTGTCTGTTTCGTGCTGTATTGCTGACACTGCTTGTGACAGCTAGGGAGCTAAGCTGCCGCCTACGCAGCGTCTTCGAAACGTGAATCATAGACGACGACATCAAGAACAAAGCCATGGACGACGATACCAAAGCGGCCTCGGGTGCTACCCAGGGCCTCAAGTCCGACAATATCTCTACCGATAGCGATCCCGTCCTTACCCCCGGGCCCGAAGCTCCCGCCTCTCCAAACTCGTTGCCCGCCGACTCTGCGCTCCTAGATACTCCAATGCTGGGTGCCACAACGCCCCGGGGCACCCTTCACTCGAGAAATCCATCCTTCTCCGGCAGCAGCTCTAACCATGAGGATTGGGACGCTCTCCCGCCCTTGGATCGGCTGACGGTCCTCGACCTTCTCGACAACTTCGCCCTGCCCCAGCAGCTCGAGAAGTTGCAAAAGGGCATCTCTGCTCAGACAGACAAGGTCCGCCGGTCAAGAGAGGCCATCAAGTCCAAGACACAGCTAGCTCGTGATCGCATGGTCGAAGAATGGAGGCGCCGAGTTCCTTCGGCTGATGAACAGCTCGATCGGTACCGCAAGCAGATGCAACGCCGCGTCGACAAGCTAGGGAAACGTTGGAACGATACAAAGGTCATCAGCGTACGAGAAAAGGTGTCGTTCATCTTTGGCGTCTTGAACATCTTCGTCAGCGGATACCTCATCGGTGGCTTCCCAGAATATTTCCATCTGTGGTACACTGCCCAACTGTTGTACTATATGCCCATCCGCTTCTTCACCTACCACAGGCGCGGCTACCATTACTTCCTGGCGGACCTGTGTTACTTCGTCAACTTCTTGCTGGCTCTCTCCATCTGGGCTTTCCCCAGCTCAAAACGCCTCTTCACCGCCGCATACTGCCTCGCCTTCGGAAATAACGCCGTTGCCATCATCATGTGGCGCAACTCGCTCGTCTTTCACAGCTTCGACAAGGTTACCTCGCTCTTTATCCACATCATGCCCTGTGCAACCCTCCATTGCATCGTCCATCTGTTTCCTGCGGAGGAGCAAAGAGACCGCTTCCCGGCCATCTGGACCATCAAAAACTCACCCCCTGGGTCACCAACCGCTTATGCCAATGTCGTCTCCATGCTTGCTTGGAGCACACTGCCCTATACCTTCTGGCAGCTTTCTTATTGGTTCTTCATCACTGTCCGCCGGAAGGAGAAGATTGCAGCCGGCCGACCTACGTCGTTCACCTGGCTACGAAAGTCATACTCCAAGACTTGGATCGGAAAGTTTGTCTTGGAGCGCCCTGAACACCTCCAAGAGGCAACCTTCATGATGATTCAGTATTTCTATGCGGTTCTTACCATGCTCCCCTGCCCCCTTTGGTTTTTGAGCCGCTGGGCCTCGTCCGTCTTCCTTGTGGTTGTCTTCACTTGGAGCATCTACAATGGCGCCACATATTACATTGATGTATTCGGCGTGCGCTTCCAGAAGGAGCTGGAGGCTATGAAGGCCGAGGTGATCCAATGGCAGAGCTCCCCAGAGCAGATGCCACACTCGCCTCCACTCGGTCCTCGCCCAGAGGGCTCCTCAGCTCCCGAGAAGATTCACAAGGGACCTGCTGGCTCCGCGTCCACTGATCAGATCCCGTCGATGAATGAGGTGAATCGCGAGAAGGAAATGCTGGGCGATACCTCTCTACCCAAGGATGGTTCTGCTAGGCCAGTTAGTGTGGATAAGATCCCACTGCTTGATGAGACACGAAACTCTACCGCTACCGGCGTCGACGGGGAGCCTAACGATGTTACTCGGGAAAGGAGGACAGCTGAAACGCCAGCCTCTTAAAGCGAGCCTCCTGGTCGTCTATCTTTTGTTATGAGCCTTGTTATGTTGAAGTCATTATGATGGATCTTGCAATCTAAGCATTGGTGCGATGTATGGGCGCTTAGTGTCATTGATTGACTGTTTGTTTACCTGCTTAACTGATGGTGTATGGAGTGTTTCATGTCTTATTGGTTCTCTACAAGGGATGAGAACCCATCATCGTTCATTACGAGCAACGCGTGCGGAGGATACCCCCCTTGTTTGCGGATATCTCGGCGGGATTGGCCGTGGAGTTTGTTTTCAAGCTACGTCACCATCTAGAATTGCGTCACATTTATTGATCATTCTTGGTCTTCGTGAGACCTTTTCTCAGCTCCACGAATTGAGTTCGAAAAAACAAATGCCGGAACACGTCAATTCGCATAGGCACACAAATATGGCAGAAATGTACTTTGAACTTGAGAGGGCAAGATTGTCGGCCTGCCCATCAGATTCCTTCATCAGGCTTCCTTCTACCATAGCTAAATGGCTACAATTGCGCTATGCAGGCCAAATGACGAACAAGAAGGTTCCAGAAAAACACGATCGCTGTAACTTCGTAGCCTCTTTCGCTTGCTGCGCTGCGCCTTGCCTTGCTTGCCTGACCAGCAAGGCTTCTTCGTAAAGTCCATACATTCATCCAAAGGAGGCATCATTTCCGCTGAACCCCCCGTGTCCCAACATTCCCAGATAAAGCAACCCAGCCAACACCATCCCCATGAAGCCTCCCGTTAAGCCAGAGAAACCAGAGTCCAAATTCGACGCCATTTAATGCAGATGATGCAGTAGCCTTCAGGGTATACTTGTTCCAATAATGCATGAGATGTGATGTTTGAGAGCAAGTGTCTCTCCAAGTTCAACCATCCCCGAGATTCAATGATGGCGTCATACGTGGTGATAGGCCAGAAGTAAACCGGCCGGCTGTCGAGGTGGCGTGACCAGTTTGAGTGGACGATTTTAGAAAGGTGAGAATCTCAGGCAACGGCGGTTGCCCGCAGCCGTAGCTTCTCATCGGATGACAGCCCAGTCGGCAAGCCGGCCTCCATTGTCGCCATCTTCTCGGGTTCCTGGCCGCCGACCAAATGTGGACCAGAATCTCAAGGTCTCATCTCCGGCGCCAGTCACGATCGTTCGGCCATCCGGGCTCATAGCCAAGTAAAGCACTCGATACGTGTGTCCTGTGAGACTCGCGACCTGAGTCATGGAAGGATACTTCCAAACAACGATCTGATTTTGGCTGTAACCATGCGTAGATACGATTTCGTTCGAGTTCTTCGACCAGGCAATATTACAGACCTGGCTGCCTGTGTCAATCTCGTTGATAACGGACCCCTTGACAGTATCGTGGAAGATGATGCGGCGATCTGCAGTACCACCTCCAGACGCAAGCAGACCACGCTGATGAGGAGACCACGAGATGGCCTTTACGGCTGCGGTGTGGTCCGAAAACTTCCATAGCGGAGTTTCTGAGAGCTTATCCCAGACCATCAGCTTGTTGTCGTTGCCACCACTCGCCAGTTGTCCGTCTTCACAATTCCACTTGAGACCACAAACTTCCTGCTTGTGACCGACCAGCTTCCTCAGCCACTGATCAGGAGCTCGTACGTCGCGGTGATAGATCAATCGGTCGCGTGATCCAGATGTGAGGATATGGGTGTTCCATGCCAGTGATCCCACTCGCGCAGTATGGCCAGTCATGGTTCGTAATCTCCGCGCCTTCTCCGCGTCCCAGATTTGTACAAGGCCCTTACCAGTTCCTATAGCAAGATGTGTGCCCTTTTGTATCCAGGACACGCTCGTAACAGTGTCATCCTCAAGTGTGCAAAGTTTGTTGACTCTGCTAGTCTGCGCGTTCCACATGTAAACACTGGAGCCGAGGCCGACTCCAAGAATGTTCGCACTCCCCCAATCTACCAGGTTCAGGTAGAAGTCATCGGCCAGTTCGGGAGCATCGAGTACCTTATAAGGAACCTTGCTAACGGCTCTCGGTTGGCGTCTGGGACTGAGCAGCATTTGTTGGCTCCCAAACCGTACTGGCGATAAGCTGTAGATCTCAGCTCGAGTGTCCAAGTTGGGCCCGTGACGGCTTTGCGGTGTCTTTGAGGGAGTTGGGTGCCCAGCAACGTGGCTGTGGTGACGAGGTGACATGTATGAGAAGAGATTCTTGTGGGGAGTTGATGGTGTTAATGAGGAAGATGGTAGTGATGGAGCAGACGCGTTGGTGGGAGGCGTGTGAGCTCGGGTGCCATCATTGGCGGGGATGTGAGATGTTGTGGGAAGAGCGTGGTTAGGAGAGAGAGTTGGGGTGGCCGCTTGGGGTACTGAGCTCTCAAAGAGCTCGGCACGAAGCAGGGTTGAGAAGGTACGGTTGGCTTCTTCCGCTGCATCAGTAGGTCAGCACAAACTGCACTTCAGGAGGCTATCGTAGGATGGCATACTCTTTTGGAAATGAAGTTCGCCGTGGGGTGTGCGCTTCTTTTGTTTTGAAGGCGTTGCGGGGGATCCATCTTCATGAAGGAGGCTGAAGCTGGCTTGCAAGTCCTGGCCGGAACGAGTCGGGATGAATCTATGGGAAAAATGAGCATGAGATGAAAAAGATGCGTTGAGTGTTTGACAAACCGATCCCCGTTTATCCGCTGCCGCTTACGATGAGGGCTGGCGCCTGGTGTACTCTCTCGCTGCGGACGTTGGAATTCGCGTAACAAAGCGCTGTCGACGGCATCGATATCAAACGGACTTGAGCGAGCAACGTCACTCTTCCTTGTGTTGCTGCGAAGAGAGCGGTTTGATCCATTGTCAAGGGTGTGTCTAGGCTCCAAACGTGCGCGATCTGAGCGGGGAGGAGGAGTAGATGCGCGAGGAGGAGTGGCGGCGTGGCTTTTGGAATCGTCGATGGCTCGTTTCGAGGGGTGATGGTTCGCGGCAGTGATGCCTGCGGTTTCAGGAAGTGCCGCCATGATCGAGACGCGGTCGTGTTGCGATGTCGAGTACTGATTCAGATATCGTGGGGGTGGAAGCGGTGGGGAGTACCGGTCTTGAGGGTACGGGAGGATGGCGGACGGGAAGATTACAAGGCAACCAGATCGACGTTGGATTGATGAGAGGCAAGCGACAGAGGCGGATGGAGAGTCCAGGCAAGACGGTGAGGGCGCAATCCCAATCGCCGTCTAGCAGATCTCGGCTTGGTTAGTTGGAAGGCGTCTATCGCATCGTCTCGATCTTGCAAGGACCCAGCAACGGCGATGGCGGTTGGGCACGATTCTCGGGGTCGATGACGCTCGTTTGGCGAAGGCGTATGGAGTCGACAAGAGTAAAAGAACACAGCCAAGAGCCAAAGGCCACAAGCAGAGCGAAAGCTAGAGAAAGGAAGCTGATAACGATGCGAGACGCGGTAGCTGGCGATGCGAGGCGTGAGGTGCGAGATCCAAGTAGCAGGATGGAGGTCGAGGTGGGCGGGTGCGGTGCGGTACTGGGCGCTTTGCCGGGTTTACGCTGAAAGGTGCGCTGGGGGTGGCGGGAAGAGGGTCGCCCGCTCAGGTTCGTGAGGGATGTTGCTGCTGGAGGGAGGTTGACCTGGGACTCCGGCAGGGCGCGCTAACAGGCGCCTGACCAATCAAGGGTCTCAAACAACGGGACGGGACCCCCTGCGCCCACTGGGGAGGAGGACCGCGGACGGCCAGGAAACGCGCGGGTCAATAACAACAACCAAAATAATAGAGCAGAAGCGTGATTCCCCTGCTGTTGGATAGAATGAATCAATCACATTAAGAGAGAATTCGAGTGCAAGGCAGCTTATTTGAGAGATTGTATTAAAAGAGGAGAAACACTCGGTCCTGTTTCTGATTTAAGATTCTACATAATGCGTGCCCTTCTGCTTGTCCAATTCCCCTCCAAACCCGTTGCAAGACGCCAGATTCTAGGCAGGTTTGATCACACAATGTACTCTGTACCTCTCGGCAGGCCCTCGTTTGATAGGCACGAGCTGATCTCTAGGCTCGGGAGGTGCCGACATGGAAACAATAGAAGGTTGCGTGCCTTGTTTGGTTACAAGCTGCAGCATCATTGTGAACAGTCAACCCCCAAATGAAGACTACCTATGTCACCGATAGATGAAGTTGACGTCTATTTATTATTCCCACAACAAATAAATACGTACACCGACAATGGCATTTTTAGCAAGTCTCACCCAGTCAGTCCTCCTGGATCAAGTGTCCACCGCTTGTTGTGTCTTTGCGCGCCATTTTTGTGGCATTGCCCGCGTGCATATTTGTTGTTTTCGCCTGTAAGTTGTGCATACAAACCCCCGGTATGTGGTCGTGTAAGTGCGCGTGTGTTATTTTTTCAACAGGCCCTCGTTACTAACAAATCGACAATGTCCCAACTCAACACTATTTATCTGAGGCACAACGGCTCGAGCACAGTCCTTGCGAGCAATACCTCCTATCCTATAATTTTATCTTGTTATTATTGTTGCTACCATAACATATCCCCGTCGGGAGCCGGTCTCGTGCTAAAGATGCATCCAGTCCCTTTCCTGACAAGACCAGCAAGCAACGACTTATCAAACAGTAGCGGGACGTTCCGCGACTAGCTCTGATGCTCAACCAGCTCCTCGGCAGCCTCAGCCCTGTCATTAACAAGGCGCGGCGTGCCAGAGTTATGTGTGTGTGTGCGTGTGTATGTGTGCGCCAGTGCGTACCCGAGCGTGCCTGAGCATGCCCAAACCAAACAAACCTTCTGGGTTAGTACTTGCGTGCTTCGTCTGCGAGTCTGGTGTGATGTATTGGTCGGCAAGGACACGCGCGTAAGG
>JABFFE010000573.1:0-30214 GCA_013623625.1 Fusarium setosum | reverse complement strand
CTCGGGCTCCTACGAAGAGGCAGGAAACCACTTCTGGTGGCTTGTCAGAGGTGCCGACTCTGCCTCCTGGCCGAGCAGCCGCCAGAACATGCTCTTTGCCACTGGTGTGGCTGCGGGGGCCTGGGCTGTTGTTAACAACTTCCCTTCTCTTCTCTCTGTGTCCGTCGTCGAGACTGAGCCGCGTCTGGCTGCCGCTGGCGGCTTCTTGATGGTTGTGGGATCGAGGTTGGCGGGTGGATGCACTTCTGGACATGGAATTAGCGGGCTCTCGTTGCTGTCGACGTCGAGCCTTCTTACCATCGGCACTGCATTTGCTGCCGGAGGGTTGATTGCGCCCCTGGTACACTAGAAGAACCCTGCTTTGTATTTGCTCACATAGCTCCCCCTCCCTGGATAGACTTCCGGATCGACATCTGGGTTTTGCCCTTTTTTTTTTTTTTTCACCGCATGTATAAACTAGTTTTGCCAGTTGAGGATTTATATACTAGATAGGTAGAAGCGAAGGAAAAAGGATTAGGGTTACCTCACATACATCCTATTTGTTAAATCGCTGGTCCCTGATCGGCCTTGCTTCCGCACCCTTTTCTGGCAGTGACCTCAATCTCAATCTTCATCTCCTCCTTCATCAACCCCGACTGCACCATCGTCGCCGCAGGCCGAACCTCCCCAAACCACTTCTGCAGCACCGGCCACGTGTCGGGGAAGTCATCACGGTCGGGCAGAATATAATGAACGCGGACGACATCGGAAACAGAGGCGCCGGCCTCCTTCAGCGCAGCGGCTATGTTGGTCATTGTCTGATCCGCCTGCTCCGCAACGTCGGCCGAGATGTTGCCAGTCGTGTAGTCGTAGCTGCGACGAGTGTCAGGTCCCGGTTTGGAGGAGGGGGGTCAGGAGAGTTCTACCCGGTTGTGCCGCTCACAAACACCCAGTCCCCAGTGACGACGGCTCGCGAATAGCCAATCTGGGTTTCAAAGGCGGAACCCGAGCTGATGTTTTGCCGGCAAGTCATGATGAACGTCAAGGGGGGGTTCTCTGCGGCCCAATTGGTGGGTTCGAGACAAGTTGCTGTTTGCAACTACTTGAATGGGCTTTGTGTTGAGACAACGATAATAGTCCAGTGGCATCTACAGAAACGCGCTGCTATTGCCCCCCAGAAGCCAATGCTGTGACTCACTTACACACTATTCCCGTCGGTGGGATGACGGGCTTTGGTTGTGGGGGTCTTTTCGGCCGAGGTATTGTCCCGGCCTCGCCCCGGGGTTACCTTCCGCACGCCGGACTCGGGGCACCACGTGGGACCCTTGTCAACGGATCTTCCTAAGGAAAGAGGAATAATAAGTGCTACGGGTGCGAGATAAACGACTGGAGTCAAGGATAATTGAGACTGGGGCTCATGTGCATACCTATCTTGGCAGGATCTACTTGTTTGCGTGATCAAACCCGCTGTTCGCATGACAATGACTTTCAGCAGTCCAAGGAATTCCACCACAAGCATGATAAGTCAGTTAACGTTATGTCACGTAGTCCTCATTCTTTGTGTCTCCTAGGGGAGAAAATACGCACCATCTTGGACGTATATTGGCTTTGAGGGTAGGTAGCCTGTGGTTGGTTTCAAGAGCGAGGATTGACGCAGGTACAGCATAGAGTGGAGGGGGCATGACGACTAATTCAAACGCTACTTTCGCGTAGTAGTTATAGTAATGTACATATCTTACACTCTCTCTGAGCTGGTCGACTTAGTTGTACATCTCCTTGATCATGTTGGTCAACTCCTTCCTGTCAACATCCTTGCCCTCGAGGGCACCAGATAGTCGCTTCAAGACATCCCCGATCGGGACGGACTTGGTCTGTAGGCCTGAGGCCTTTGAAGCCTCAACGGCGTCCCTCACCAGGGCCTTGAGCTCAGCCTCACCCAGAGTCTGCACGCCGCTGTTGGCAACGTACTCCTCCAGCACCTTGATTTGCTCCTCTTCCTTCTGGACCAGATCGTCACGACCGGCAGCCTTGGCCTCGGCGGCAGCGTCAGAAGCGGCCTTTTGGATCTTGCGGATCAGGCCGACGAGCTGCACATCCGTCTTGATTGGTGTCGAGGTCTTGGAGGCGTTGAGGTTGGCGGACATGATTGATCGGAGGACAGCCAAGCGCGGGGCATCTTTGGCACGCATGGCCGTCTTGAGATCAGCCTTGAGCTTTGAAAGCAACGGCGGGGTTGCATCGCCAGCAGGCGTCGAGTAGAAGCGGCATAGGGAGGTGGACGAGAGACGGCTGGTGGGCTGGCGGACGGTAAAGCTGGCCTGGGGCGCCCGAAGCGCTCGGAAAAGGTGCATGGAAGGCTTGCCCGCCATTCTGCTCGTTGGTCCCGTGGACTGAGGATAGATATCAGGCGGCGGCGATCAAGACGTCGGTTCGCGAAGAAACACCGCGTTTGGCGATGCGATGCGAGGGAATGTACTGTGACGATCGGAGTTCGTGTGATGAGGAACTCGAGCTTGGAGCTCAAAATTTCCATCCCGTGCATCTGCGGCGCCAATTGACGGCTGTGATTTGTCTGCCGGCCTTAGCGGTGTGCAACGAACAAGCTCCCGTGCTGTAGGGGCAACCCAGGCCACTGCACTGGGCCTCCTGGGCGATTACGGGGGGAGCCATCAAGACCGTTTCGGAAAATTTCGAGATAATCAGTGCATATCGTGTTGGCGGGGCGTCGGTTCATTGGGCCATTCCGCCAGGACGGAATCTGGTGTCGTTTATCCACTGCAAAACCTGCTAAAGGGTCATGCAGCCATGGCCATCGAGTGTCCCGCAACAGACAGTCTCCGAGGTTTTCTTGTTGTCTCTCATCGCCATTGACGTCGATTGACAAGGCCTCCAAGCACGCTAAATCACCTGATCTCTTGTGCACCCGCTCTCCCATGCGTAGACAAGGGTCGGGGATGATTCCGTTGATATTGCATCCCACTAGGGTCGCCTGCTAGCTTCACCAGCCAGGGGACAGGTCAAGGGGAGGCTCGAGGGATTCGCCCAGGATGACGCAGTCGGGCTCGATGACAGCTGCACTGGTCAACCGCCCTGTTTGTTCTGAATGGTCCTCGCTAGTTCTGAGTCGCAAGAATAGCACCTGCCTGGGTCTTAGCTAGAGCCGGTAGTTGACTGAGTGCCATCTCATCTGGGGAACCCATCCCCTACCAGGCAACGTGGGTGGAGATGGGGAGATGAACTCATCGATAGCTCCTTCGAGGAACTTGACCAGGGATTGAAAGAGAAAAGAATCGTTGTCCCCTATCGTGCGGTTCGAGCAAGGTGGGTTCTCAGCCGTCCAAGTGATGGATAACAAGGGAAATCGGCTGGCCGCCTGTCCCCATCTCCTCTCTCCCCATTGCTCTGTTCCCCTCTGCAGCTCGCAGCTCCCGGTCGACATGGCGTGGACAGGACACTACCTGGGTGTGGTCGCTCGAGTCGCAGCGGGCATGGCCAGTCTCCAGCTGTTCCCTCACCGGGTCCCAGCCAGCCGGTACCGAGCCTCCATGGCCCAGTCGTTGCGAGTCACTCCCTGGAAGTAATAAGAAGGGATGACCAGCCACTTCGTAGACGTTGGTAGTTGGGCAGCTGTGTCTTTCTGTTTACCTGAATCTTAAGTCCGAGCACCTGCAGCAACCCGACGAACTTGTTCCCCTTCCTCCCGTGCCTTCCTTACGCTTCTGAGATTGTCCATGCCTTCCATGCCCAGTGCCTCCCTCACCTTCCTCTGACGTCCAGGTTCTCATCGTCCTTGCCTGCACTATCCACTTGGGAAGGCGCGCCACAGCCGCCTGCTCCCCCAGCCATCGAAACCTTCTTTCAACGACGCAGGAAACCCCATTTACACCTCCCCACACCCGCTTGTTCCGATCATCTATTTCAACAGAGCCGTCAAAGCTACTAGACCACGTCTCCATCTCTGGCCCTCTCTGTCGGCGCTTGCATGCGTCCCCCCGCGCACCACAGGACTCACAGTGGCCCCACGGGCTCTCCAAGGGCTCCTATCATATTTCGGAGCGACTATCATCGACGAGGTTTCCGGCCAATACAGACATATCTAGCATATCACCGTCAATCTGGCATTTCAACCAAGCGATGGGGGTGGGTTCAACTTACATAGGGAAGTAAGCCTACCAGCCGTAGCCACGGCATTTCTGTTAGACCTCTAACCTTCGACCAAGTTTCAGGATTTACAAATCAGGGGGACTCACTTTGAACGCCGGGTTGCTGGCCTCGCTCCTTGCTTGAGCCACCAAGAGCTGAAAATCGCTAAACGACATCCTACCGACCTCTTAGTCAATATACAGTTTAATGTTGCCCTCCTTCTGCCGACATACCCGAGGAACTGTGTGAAGGGGTAAAGCGCCAACGAGTACAGGAGCTGGTTCACGTTATCGCTGTTCGCCCAGCCAATCTCATAGTCTCGAGGGTCTGCAGCACCAAGATCAGCATCGTCCCAATGACAAAAGAATCGGTTCCTTCTTACCACTCGACCAAGCACACATGGGTAATGTCAAGAGCCTCGATTCGACTTCGGTAAACCCTGCACTTCTCATCCAACCTGCCATCTGTAATGGCGCTCGAGGGTCCTTGTACGGCTGTTGGCTCTGCAAGTACCGTCTTGACCATCTTGACAGAGCGTGGTCTGGTGGTCATGGTTACTATTGCCAGACGATTCTTGGATCTGGAAGCTGGAAAGCTTGCCTCTGGTTAATGTTCCGTTGTCCGACTGCGCGTTGAAGTATATTTCAACCATCTGACACCAGCCGCCTGGCCTCAACACTCGGAAAATGTCTCGGATATAGCTTCGCCATCGATTCGCATGGATTCCGCCTGCTACCATCTGGCTATGGACAACATCAAAGTGGTTGGGCCGGAACGTGAATCTACACCGGGTCATAATTTAGCTCTCTGTTCTTTATCCGTTCTACGACAACTTACCTCCCGTTGAGGTCATCAACCTGCAGCTCCATGTTGTCGGGTGGATTATCAGGAATCATATGCGGGCTCACGTCAATCCCTAGGACCTGCAGAGACGGTTAGCCGATTGATGTTCATCGCCGAACATGGTCACCGCGAAAAGGGCCCTGTGGGCTCGACGACTGAAGAACTTGCGACTCCTGGTCCTCGAGCCTGCTGCAGTCATATACTCATGCTTAGGTACGGTGTCGTGGTCTCTTTAGGCAAGAAAATCGACTTGGGTGCATCGTGATCGGAGCGGTGTGTCGAGTCTTCAACTAGAACGCCTCGCGGAGACCGCGCCCACCAGGAAGGAGAAGATACCAGACGAGAGGGAGAGCCTTACCTCTGCGTCAGGATACTGTGCAGCAACTTCCATTGCCCAGTCCCCTGGGCCGCAGCCGCAATCAAGAATCCTCCTGGGAGACCTGACGGGTGGAAATATCAGCCTGTTGTCGAAGAGTCTTCTGAGGACCCCGTGCATCATCTCGAGGCGTGCGATTTCGTCCTAGGCCGGCGTGTTACGTTCTGTTAACCGTCTAACTAACTTGGCTATTAGAAACTGTCCCTACCTCATCGATCGGCGCAAAATAGGTCCCGTTTGTCAGGGCGTAATGTTGATAACTGCGGCCATAGTGTTCAACGATTTCGGTAAAGGTCTCGTCAAGGGGCACGGTTCCGTCTCTTTCAGAAGGGGGCTTAGCGAGGCACTTCACACCTAGCGACTTTGGTTGTCTTACTCGGCTTCCATTTTCCAGGATTTGGCAACAAACTGGGAGGATATTCGAAGGCTCTCAAGAGTGCTTGAGGCTCGCATGCGAGACAACGATAAAGTCAAGTCGAATTATCTCCCTTCCAAGGGAGATTCAGGCCACTATCAAGCGTTAGGAAATCATGTGGTACCCAGAGCGTGGCCCGAGTCCACACGTCAAGAGCCACCCTGGTGCCGGGATGCAGTCTCCAAAGGCATATCGGGGCTTATGAAGGCTCTTGCATACAACGGCCTTGCGTAGCACTTACGGGCACAATAAGGCTTCTTGATTAATGCGGAGATGACCTGGCAAAGAGCCGAGCAGATTGGTCGGGAATGTGTCTGCTTCCCAAGGTTCTAATGCCGATCTTGACCTCTGAGAGCTCTATTGCTTGAGTCCACCTCAGCATCAGGGATTAGCAGCAGACCTACGACTGAGGGTTATTTCTATATGTGCAATGACTCGAGACTAATATGTTGGGGCTGGAGATCAGAGTCAGGAGTCATTACGGCTTGGAACCAGGCGAGCAAAGTTGATATTCTTCGATCCGTTGTGAGAATCGGCTGGCTAGCTCAATCTGTTGCTTCACTGACATTAAGGAGCAGCAGGTAGCGGGTGCTCTTAGCTTGGTCTCTTGGATGAGAGTACCGCAGCGATATGAAAATGGACGGAACTGACTGGGATACACTCAGATTGCCTCATCATCGACCTGCTCTATGGCTCCATGCCTGAACGACGACGCTGGTCCCACTCCAAGTGGAGGGGTTGGTGTGCCGCATGTCCAGACATGATTGCGGTCGACTACAGATGCAGTATTTCTAGGGTCTCATTCCCGTCAAGCCCCATTGGAGCCACCCAAAGGGTCCATACTTGGACAGAAGCCTTCCCACCATCTCAGATTCAGACACTTGTTATTCGGGAATCCTGCGGAATCTGCGGATGGCTTGGAGCTATGGGCCAGCCAAGGAGAAGAGGGGTGGGATAATGCGAACCGTTTCAAGTCGATGGGCGAGGCTGTCATTCCCCCACGCCAGCGGCCATGTTCTGCCAGACGCCGTGTCCCCGAGAGATACTGTACGAGAGGGGTAGCTCACGCCTCGTGCAATGACGTTTTACAGCGTGCGAGGTGAGATCGCCTGGTCACTTGAGAGACCTCTTCGGGGCACAGCCCAATGGCAGACCATGTCAATACCGAGGACATGGACTTGGGACCTCAGAAGGGAGGCGGGCTGAATCGGCCGCGCCGCCATCGTCGGGGCTTGCTATACTGGGCGACTGGCCGGAATGGCTAAACTGAAAAGCGATTTACCCAGCATGGATAAGTACGGGGATAGCCCTGCTTATTTACCCCATGGTTTCCCTTCGGAGGCAATTCCAGAACGCGAGGAACCGTGGTGAAAGCGACACGGACGGACCAAAGGCCCAAAAGCTGGGAGTACTACTATCGCGGACGGAGTGTATTGTCTGCCCTCAGGGGCACCATGACCGATCCACCTATGGAGAATTGGGCCCTCTCAAAGTTGAGCAAGGGAAATTCCAGGACCGCGGACAAGAAGCTTCATCTCTTCACCGCCTCATGTGTCCACAACAAGGCCGACTATGGGTCCCTCGACCAGCAGGCAGCGCAATATGCACCACCTGGAGACTGAAGATTTCTAGTGGTAGGGAGGGAGAGGAAGGAGGCCTCATGGCCACATTGGCGTTGGCAATGGGCCGCTAAGTTGCATCGGGCTGCGGGCTCTCGCGGCTGGTGTGCAGGTTCCTTTTCTGCCCCCCCATTGCCTGGTCCTTACTCTTGTCCTTGTGGCCAACATCATACGACCTGTTGATTTCCTGACCGACACCAGCGGCTTGGATGGTTAATGTACAGGGCGTCGGTCCATCGAAGACAGGAGACAAACTCGCGTCGTTCTAGCTTGTACTTGTCGACGGGCCGCTGCAGGTCGCAGGAGCCCGAAGGTGGTGGGACAGGGCAAGCCAAAGCCCCTCTGCCAGTCTGTGACCATATCTCTAACCGCTCTGACACTGTTTCAAGGGCCCTGGAAAGGAAACTCTGGAACCGGGAGTCTGGTGCAGTCAAGGGCTAGTGTACTGGTGGGTTCCCCTTGAAGAGCATTCCTTGCCCCTACTCCCGCAATCCCCACACGGGGGTTTCCCGAGTTCCTCAACCTCGCCTGGATATGACCTGCTGAAGTGCTTGCTTCTGCGAGGGATCGAGAAATGAGAAGAGCAGGGCAGCACCTTATCAGGGGCTGTACAGATGATGAGAGGAATATGTTCAGACCTAGGGGGGAGACGATACGGTGACCGGTAAGTGCGGCGAGACTCCCCGATGAATACCTTTGAGCTAAAACGAAACAACAGGATCCTGGACCAAATAATACGTACCAGCCATTTGAAGCGAAACAAGACTCGCATGCGATCAGCAAATGATTACGAGATAGTATTTCATTAGACGGCAAGCGGACTCCCGCAACGTTGCGGACGTTATCACGCTCAGAGGCGTCCCATGGCTCTGGTACCCACATCCAATCTTGTACGGCCGCTACGGCCCGCCAGCATGGAGTCTTGTGGGGGAGACGAAGCACCGAATTCCAGGCAAGGCTGCACGCCAGAGGAGGATCGTCGACCGACTGCTACCTCCCTAACCAGTTGCAAAGGCCTGCACGGAGGCTAATGCCAGTGGTTTACAAAGGCCATCCTTGCCAAACCGGTGTGCTTAGCCGCGGTCTCCCATCAGAAATACCAAGAGATGAGGAGGCGACGCCGTTTCCGCGAGACAAGGACGCTACGAGGCAGCTCTAATAAGCCTTAGTCCACATCATTTGGTGGCCTCCTCAAGGGGAGCGATGAGGGGTGCTCGTGCGCTGTCGCTGGTGCCACAGAGACAGGGGAACCATGCTCGAGCCACGGCTTGCCGACCCAGACTCTCGGGTTTTGACCAGAGAGTCGGGAAAACGGTGGGCTATGCTATGCTGGACACGCGGGATGACGGGAAGAGAGCAGCAAACGAGGGTCAGTCAGCTCGCTTCACAGGCTGGATCCAGCATTGCCTGCGTCCCAATGCACTCGTTGCTTTGGTACTTCTACCACGTGCTGCATGTGTCTTCCTTCGCTAACGCGTGGCATCTTCTGAATGCCGCGGTACAGTAGCATTGGCCTGGATGTAACCGAAGCAATGGAAGGGATGCGTCGTCCTAAAGGAAGCAAGATTCAAAAGACAACGCCGAGGCAGCTCTATTTTGCAATATCTTTCATCACACCAAAATCCCCCTTTATTTCAGCCGTCATAACGCGTTTAAAATTCCTTCTCTTCCGTCTTACCAACAAGACACCACTGAATAAGACCAGAGCAAGTGAAAAAGAGCCACAGCCAGCAAATGAAATACTGTACAACATGACAGGTCAGCTCTTGACCCCGCTCACCTTGCGCCCACCATCGCTTCGCTGTGTTTTTTTTTCTCACTCTACCGTATGCAGGTCAACTTGAATTTCCTGGTTTGTTCTCTCCCCTTTCCTCTGCAGATTGACCTGTATTCCCCGAGGTGGGCAAAGCGGTTCATCGAAAGCAGGAGACCCTTTGGTGATAGGCTAGGTTGAGAGACCTCCACCAGCCACTGTCATGCAAGATAAGCTCGAATAAGCAAGACTGCAGGTCCGTGGAGCAGACAGCATGCCGGTGAAAACTTGAGGCTGGGAAGAGATGAAATCGTACCCCTGAAGGCCTAAAATTAAGGTGCTCTACTAAACATGGATCATGATCTCATACGACGGCGGGTTCGGGTGGTTACAACGTGGCGACTGTGGCTAGAGTAGAGCCGTCGCTCCTCACGCCCGAAACCCGTCGGAGGGCAACCAACAGTTCGTATTGCAAGACGAGCCAACACCAGAGAGGCTGTGATTGATCCGTTCACCAGCAGGTAAAGACGGGGTTGCGGCTCTTGACAGCCTCGAGGCGCTCCACGATGACCTTGCGTTGGTTACCCATCTGGCCCTCGGCCGCAGCATAGCCCAAGTCACCTTCCAGGTCGTCATTGTAGGCGTCGTGGAATTCGCCATAGTACTGCTGTGCAATGGTGTTACTGTTGCGACGAGCAGCGGCGTTGGCGAATGAATACCTGCGTTGCTGCCGCGACGCCGGCTGCTGACGTGCTGGCTCGTACATGTTGAGTGCACGTACAGGCCCTTGGTAACTGTTTCTGAACCCAACTGCCTGGACTGTGGGACGCTCGTTCAGCTCCGCGCCACGTTGCTGCTGCCCCGCCGGTCCCATGAGACTGGGATCGCTTGACGGCGCCTCATCTGGTGACTGTGCTGTCTCGCCTGTCGGAGAAGCCAGCTCAAACCGGCCAGGATGAGGCATCTCAGCAGGGGCGCTTGCGAGACCAAGAAGGTCTTCAATGGGAGGGTTAGGAGCTGGAGCTGAGCTGGCAATGTCGGCCTCGTCCACGGACTGGCGGACGTCGGGGTTGCGGCGGACTTCAGACGAAGTAGCTCGCATAGGAACTGCAACGGGTACATCAACCAGATCGTCCCAGACACAGACTCTGGCCCGGCGAGTAAGTTCGAGGGGCCCATGGTCGGGTGTTTTGAGCGTCTCGACAACATTCCATGCCTGGCCCTTCATGACAGCGATCTGTTTGGCAAACATGCGCTCCTGGAAATCAACGTCCATCTGGAATACCCTCTTTAGAGCGAGAGTTGTCTGGCACCACCATGTCGTAGATGTGAGCAGAGGCAGAAAGTGATCTCGCGTCTTTTGTGAGAAGGGTCTTCCGATGAGGTCAACAGGGAGGAAGAGCCAGCCAAAGGGAAAACTGATACAGGGTCAGTACATCTCGCGAGAACAGAGTAATCCAGGATTCCTGATCCTTACCTTCTCCAAGCATCCGGGTGCTTCCAGGGCCACGACAGAGAGTTGTCAATGGCTCCGATACTGATGGTGGGTTCGTTGCCTGTGTATTGCCGACTTGAGGCACTCATGGGTTTTTGAGTCTTGTAAGGGTACGACGCTCTGGTGGCGCGAGGCGCCTGCTGTGAGAGATCAACGGGTCGAGGCCCCTCTTCCTCGACGACTGGCTCCATGTTCAAGTGAATGGGATCCGAGGCGATAGACGCCTTTCCTGCCTCCCAGTCGACCTTGATCATCCAATTGTCCAGGCCACGATCCGTGTTCCGCATGATATAATCAAGAATGACCAACTTCTCGAGCTCCTCCCGCAGAGATTCCTTCAAATTTTCCGTCCAAATGAAGTTCTCAGGACCCAAGAGGTTATCTTCCTGGCCCCCATGTTCATCGTCACTAGCATAAGCGTCATCTGGAGAGGCATTCCCGGACGGACGACAGCTTTCAGTCCATCTCCTCCGTTTCCTGCTTTGCCCGTCATTCGTCCGGAAGCCGGACCAGTACTGGTCCGGCCAGGGGTGCTCACGCAGAAACACATTTGCATCCTTGAATCCCTTGAGAAAGACCTGGAAACTGCCCGGCTTGGCAGGAAGGGGCTTCTTCTTGCGATTGAATTTACGGCGGTCCCAGAAGGGATAGTGGAAGGACTTGGAAGAGAGCCAGACGACATCGGTGTAGGGGACGAGGTGTGTTCTCAGTTGGCAGTCGAGGACGTAAGCAGCTGCTTCGCTGACGTAGGAAAGATTGGGAATAAGACTGGGTGGGAGTTAGAACTAGTAGTTGCAAGAAGCAGTCAAACACAACATACCAAGCTCTTCCGAAACAACACGGGAAAAGGTTTCGGTGAATCCACTTGTTCCACTTGGGATTACCTGCCGCGTACGGCTCCTCATCCTTGGGCTTGAAAACGCCCACGATCTTGCCGTCTGGATTTCTTGCGAAGTAGCTGCCCGAGCTACCCTGAGAGATCATGCTGGGGTGAATCTCTTGTCGAATAGCAGTTCGAACACTTTCGACGATCGTGTCAAACTCGGCCCTGGTCATGACACCCTCCTGTGGCACCGCAATGCTTTCAGCAGTGACCGGACGGACACCCTCCGGAGGTTGGAAGACAGAGTAGTGGATCTCGAGGCGCTCTTCTTCACCAGGTTGGTTCTTGCCCCTGCGCTTGAAACGCGACGCGATTTCGTCAGCCCAGCGCTCAAGCCGGGCATTGATGGCCTTGAGGTCGACACCGGCGTTGCTGCCGACACGGTGACGAAACTTGGGCCTTGAGGAGGCGAAGGACTTTGGGCTGGCCATGCCAGAGCGATGGCGCGGCTGAGTGATGGGGGCATATCGGGGCGCTGCGGCCGGCTGCAGCGAGGCATAGGATTGGGAGAGGGGATCATCGTCAGAGTCGTCGCTGTGGTCGTCGGCCTGGGCGAGGCGTTCGTAGCCCGTTGTCGCGGGACGAGATCGAGGCATGATGGGGGGATATGGGTAGTGTATGAGGGAGCGAGCGGTGATGAAGGAGGGACTCGGGGTGGGATTATTGAGCTTGCAGGGCCATTCCTTGTTGGTGATGATGGAGTCGTTGATCTAGATGGCGGCGAGCGAGATTCGTTCCGTTTTTTCCGATCGTGGCAGCGCGCTATCGCAGGATGAAAAAGGGGCGAAATGGTTGACCAAGACGGCAGGATGGGGGGGAAAAAAGGATATAAATAGGTAACTGGAAAAAAACGTTGTTGAAGGAGTAAACAAGAAGAGGAAGAAGAAGAAGAAGTGCAAGAAGAGCAAAAGAGGAGGGTTGGAAGCGAAGAGAAGAACAGGTCCGCACAACAAGCGTCGCTGTCGCTGTCGCTGTCACTGGATGAGGCTCCTGGTGATGGTCTGAGTGTCGTTGCAAGTTTGGGGAGCTGCTCTGGTTGGCATATGCTGTCATCCAATGGTTACGTCTACGTAGGCTAGCGGCGTCGCTCCAGCTTGTGACAGCGAACGGGACAGGCTCCAGCGCAGGCTGAAGCTGGCCTGGACCTAAAGCCCCGGCGGGTACGGAGTACGTACCCCTGGCCATCCCTGAGATTGCCCCGGACATGGAAGACGGAAGCCGGAAGCGGCCAGAAAAGAAGCATGCACATGGCATAGTCGGGGACGAGCGGGAATGTTGGATCAAAGTAAACAAATATCAACACGGAAGGCACCTGTGAATTTAAACGGCTGATGTATCCATAGTTTATGCCCTTTCTGTGATAATCCCAAGCCGTGGAACAAGCCAAGAGACTCGCCAGCAGCCGTCCATCTTGTTATGTCCAGGTCCCGCAAAAGGCCCCGGACGGAGACTTTGTATTGTCTCCTCCGAGACACCCTTGAACTCCCCAGATAGCCGTTATTTTCTTTTAAAAGAGGCCCCGGCCTAAACACGAACCTAGTTTGAGCTGTGGAAAAAAAGCTGTTGCCAACACAGAATAGAAAAGCAAATTTTCTATTTCCCATGACGTTTCGCCCATGATAGCTGGCGGCTTTTGCCTTCGTCATGGCTGCTTGAATAAGCTCGCAGGCTGAATGCTGACAACCCCATGCTGGACCAGGTCGATGGAACGGTCTGGACCCTTTGGCATCCGCGTGTTGCCTTGCCGCAGGCGGCAGTTTTGCAATCTTCAATGACCACCAACAAGCCTCGTTCAAGGTTTCTTGGGGGCGACAGTTTGCTGGAACAACCTTTGTTTTAACTTGTAAGGAACAACTTAAACGCTCTTGAAGGATTCCAAAACAGGCGCCACACCTCGAGGCGAGCATGTTAGCTCAGCCAACGAGGGACGATGCATCGCGAGGTGCCCTGGGCGCTAACAAAGTCCTGCCTCTGATCGCCTCCGAGTGTGAAGGGTGGCGGAGGAATTGAGCCGCCAACCTTGAACTCCTCGGCCGAACTGGTGATGATGACGAGATGCCCGGCCCAGGCACGGTGACGATATGGCCACAAAGTCCAAGTACAGTACATCATGTGTTGTAGTCGGATCTCGCATTTGACTGATATCCACCAAGCACGTTGCATGTTTCTCGGCTGTCCGGACAGGGGGGGCTACCTGAGCCCGTTTTGTTATTTTCTTCTTCTGATTCTTCCCCGTGTTAGCTGATACGTCATGGCATGCCTCGTAGTGTTTCGTAAGCACCAGCCTGGCGATGATCGTCTGGGGTAGGCTTCCTTGGAGTCCTGTACAGTAGCTTTGGATAAGACGGCGCTGTAATAGTAACATCCAATCCAATGTCCACGGCTGACAGGAGGTAACGTACATATCGTACAGTACATCCTATCCATCTCCTCATAGACTACAACACTCCAACGGCGCTGCTCCGCGCGCGGGGAAACATTGACGTCGGCATGGCACTCGGAGATCCTGCTGTTCAACTCTCGATCCTGCGGCACGGGGCTAAACAACAGAGTTCAGCCCGGCGGATTGGCTGGTCCCCCATGTAGGTTGGTTGGTTGCACATCCCATCCGACAAACGTCGTGGAGCCTCGAGAGTGAAAATTGGATTGCATTGCAGTGCATTGCAGCGCATTAACGAGCTGTAATTGGGGACTGGGATTCCCGTCAATGGGGGCCTTCAGGGGGGCCAGGCGAGCACGGGCGCCTAGAGTAAGGCGAGCCGAGGGGGCAAACACAAAGAAGATGAGAAAGAAGAATTCAAGGTTCCATCAGATGACTGACATGACGCCCTCGGGGATTCTGGCACCTCGCTTCCATTCGCTTGGTTGGCTTTTGACTGGGGGGGAGGAACCAGCGGATGCAATGCCGCACCCCTCCCACTCTCCATCCATCCCTTGAAAAAGTCTTGAGTCTTGGGTTTCGGGTCTTGGGGTCCCTCCTTCTGCTTGTCAACCGTCCCCCTTTTGTTTGTTTTACTTTTTTTTGCCGTCGACTGACTGGTCCTGGGCCTGCCTATTTATAAATGTCGAGGCATGCCCCCGGAGGGCGTTTCTGCTTTTCCATTTTCCCCTATGAGAGTTGCACAAGCAAGCGTACATGCCGCTGCCACGTCTTCCTGCATCCTGACGGCCTCCTAGTTTGTTTCCCGAGTGACCCCAAATCCATACAAAGGGACTTTTAATACCTACCCTTCATTCTTTCCCGGACTGTTTCGACCTTGGTCCCTTTCGCTGCTACAGTACAGCTTCCACTCTCCCGTGCTCTCCCATCGTCTCTACTCGTATTTTCCACCTTCGTCTCCGTGTCCCGGCAAACACAACCAGAGTTTCGTTCTTCGAAAGCATGACAAGCACAATGACGGCTGGAGTTGCACCCGGCAACTCTCCCTTTGCCGAGCCGCCCACCATCGTCTCCCCAACTGCCGAACACGATGTCATGAGAGGCCGCAAGAGAGAGCGAAGCATGACCCGCGGCAACGTCCGCTCAGTCCGATGTGCACCCTCAGACGAATCAAGCACCCTCCGAGGCCGCTCTCGACGCCGCGCGGTGTCTCCGGCTCTCGGCTACACATCACGGGCTTCCTCCCCGAGGAGGGTGCTCTCGCCAACACGGCGGCGTCTGCTCCACGCCCGGCTTCGCCGTGAGCACTGTCCTTCCCGAGTTGCCTCCCCCGTCGAGCAGCAGAAGCCGATCCGGCGGCGGCAGCGGACGCGGAGCCGGAGCCGGGGACCTCGGCTGGAGATGGAGCTCGAGGCGGCCCGGCAGGCCGATATCTTGTCCGGGCTGCGGAACGAGGTCCGAGCCTCTTCTTCCGATGAGAAGGACGAGGTCAAGACGGACGCATAAAAGCAACACCGTCTTACACAGAATTGTTTGACTAGCGTCTTCTCCACTCGTTTTGTTTTTGCATGTACAGATTGGCATGGCGAAGACGGAAGCCAGATCGATACCCAGATATACCTAATCTTCTTCCTTTTTTTTTCTTTTCTCTTTTTCATTTTGTACGATGACCGGATATCGAATGACTTCTTCTCTCCTATTATTCAACATGCGCTGAGAGCTGGACGTCTCTGAGTATTTTAAAAACCTGGGTTTCTCTTGTTGGTAAAATGGGAATGGATCTTTTGTTAACGGACGTGGGCGTTGGAGATTGTATCTTTGGGCGTCACTTTCTTTTGTAATATGACGATAACCAGATAACTGCACTTAACTTGCTTGACTCTTCAAATTGATAAACATTTGAAATTGTTCAAAACCACCTCCATTGAGGTTCCAATTGCTTGAGAATTGGACGAACAGCCCATAGCTGGAGAGAAGGCACAACGGGTTGCCGAGTTGAAGTGGATTGGTGGTCCTCCCTGCTAGCTCACGGCCGGGGACCTCCACCAAGGCCAGAACGGTCGGCTCCGCTATTTTCCGTCGTATGACATCGCCGATTGGCCAAAGCCGCGCTAAGCTCCATTGGAATTTTCTTTGGCATGAGAGCATGGACTGATGTTGGTGATGAATTGGATCCCGCCTTCATCAGGCCCTCTTCAACTTTTTCTCTCCTCTGCGAGCTTTCTTGCTAGAGTGCGCCTGACCTCTCATCCACATACTCTCCTTTCGTGCGGTCCTACCGTATCTATATTCTTCTAATTGGTTTTCCTCCGGTCCCTTCGCCCTTCAATTCCAGCCCCCCCACGATATAATTCCCATTGCTGAATTTGCTTGTGTCTGTTGCCACATCCAAGCATGTCTACATGTCTTCTCGCCGCCTCGAGTTAGCACACAATCTCCCGATCCAATGCTCGAACGAACGGCCGCCAGCCTGGAGACACGCAGCCTCCAGCGTGTGATACAGGGGCCCCCGAAACGCTCTCGCCAGCTGCACACAGGCTTTTGGCAACATGGCGCCTCTGCTATCGACATTGCCAGTGCCCTACCTGGCCCGCCCCGAACCGTTGACTCAGAACCTGCGGACTCAGGTACAGCGTCTCGTCAGCTGCAGTCGACCCTGGTTGCTTCAGCCTTGATGCTCGACTTCCTCTACCCGACCTCCACCCTTCCGCTGTTGCGCCGGGTGTACCCCAAGCTCCCTAGCTCTCAAGACGGACAGTGTACAGCCGTGGTCCCCAGGAGACGGCCGTTCTCATCGGAATCTTCATCAAATGCGGGCACACATATCGCTTCGAAGGATGGGGACCAGTCAGAACTACAGAACCTTCAAGACCTACTGGACTTGGACGGATATCGGTTTCAGGAGGCCTGGGACCTTTATTGTGTAATAGACAACGATCAACGCCGAGCAATTCGCGGCCGAGTAGTCCAATATCTCTCCAGGTCTCACGGAGTCGTCGAAACGGAGCGAGCGGTTTCTATTTTCCGCCAAATCCCTGCCGATGAGTGGGACGACGATGTCTTGACTGCTGGAATCATCCTGTTGCTGCGCGCTGGTGATATGTCATTAGCTGTGGAGTGCTTCAGGACTGGACTCGAGAAGAAAGGAATAAGCGGCGGCCTTGAGTACTTGTTAGCAGACTCAATCAGCTCTCAACAATGGTCAACAGCCCTGGACGTTTGGATCGCATACTATACACAACAACTCAAGCAGTCACCGGACGAGGAACCGGGCACCGAGCGGTTGCAGCAACTTGAGACTCTTCTTAACCAAGGAAACCTGTATTTTGCTTTTCGGTCTTACCTGGCCACAGATGGCGCGGCGCAATACAAGACGATAAAGCAAGACGAGGCTTCTGGCCTTGCTTTCCGCGTTTTTCGAAGACACTTTGCGAGAATGGCATTATGGGAGCCTTGTTCCCCTGACCAGGCGGCTACAATCCTCGAAACATTGAACGATCCTGGCCTGTACAACGACTACTTAGTACGCATGTTTGAGCGATGGTACGCGAAGAAAGAGCCTCGTTCCACTATCCAAAAACTTCCTGCTATCTACCAGAAGTTCCGAGAACTGCCAGATGCAATGCCGGCAATGCCTGTCTTCCGCGGCATGTTCAAAATCAACTACCCCAAAAATATGCCCAGGCTTGTAGAGCTCCACAACGATTGGATCCGATTCAAGGGGGGTCTAAATCAATGGGGCTATGAAAAGTTCCTCAAGCTATACGCCACCCGAGGCGATGTACCAACAGTGCGGCGGTTATGGGACCAGTACGTGGCAGAGTATCCAGAGGTGCTCAGGTCTCCCCGGGCCTTCAGGAGCACCATAAACGCCTATTCTCAAGCTGGCGATGTCGATGGCGCGTTGAGGGAGCTCGAGGACATGAAGAACAAGTATGGGGTCAAGCCCGACATCGATGCCATGAACACTGTGCTCAAGGGCTTCACGATCATCAACAACTATGACAAGGTGCTCGAATACTTTGAGCAAATTTCCAGGGATTATCAGCCGGATTCCTTTACCTACGCACACGTCATGGCCATGAGTGCCAAGAAAGGTGACCTGGATGCCACGCTCGAGTTCTTCAGCCGATCCCAGCAAGCCGGAGTACCCATCAGCAAAGAAATGACCTTGGCCCTGGTCGTGGCATATTGCCAGAATGACCTCCTTCTGGAAGCAGAGAGTTTGTGTATCGAGATGACGGAGCGCAACCTTACTCATCCCGCCATCTGGAACCAGCTCCTCAACTTCAACGGCGCAGAAGGCAAAATCGACAAGGTTTATGAGCTACTGCGACGTATGAGAGAGTTAGACGTGGAATGGGATGATGAGACTTATGGATTCCTCCTCCGGGCTCTTGTCAGGGTCAACCAGATCCATCCTGCCTACTCCCTCTTGAAGCGAGCTGATGAGGAGAGTCTCTTTCTGGTCACGCCGGAGCATTTTGCCATCGTCATGGCAGGAGCTGCTCGAGTGGGCGAATACGAGTTGGTCGAGAGTCTTCATTACCGGCTGCAAAAGTCGGAACTGCCCGTCACCTTTAGTGCTCTGGTCGCCCTCGTCAGCGCTGCCGTGAAGAGGAAGCCCGGAGTTGAGCGGACAAAGAACCTAAGCAAGGAATTTGTCGAGCATTTCCGCAAGGCTGCTGAGGCGGCTGGTAACACGGGCCAGGAAGCAACTGCTGGCACTCTCAGTAATGATGCAGGAAATCTCACCAGGCTTAGAGAGGACAGCCTGCATATCGGACGAGCTATCACGCTTCTTGTTGAGCTTCGGGAGCTTGGCTCCGCCGAAGAACTAATGAGCCTCTTCGCTCAAGTCTTCCCCCAATTTCATTCCAAGGACGATTTTCCACCCAATGTGGTGTCGGCGTTGATGTTGGTGTACTACAGAGATGAGCAGTACGACAAGATTATGGAGCTCTGGGACCAGACTTGGGAGCGCGTTCTTGCGTCCAGCCGGAAGCCCACGGGCGACGGCATTTATGCCGCCACCGAATACGACCTCTCTCGCGTGCTGAATGTTGTGCTGCGGACCTACAAGGAGACGAATGACCCCCAAGGGCTTTCAGACTGCGTCGACAAGGTGACCCAAGCGGGCTTCAAGCTCACAAGGCCCAGCTGGGCACTGACTATCCGCTATCTGGCCGAGATGGGTAGATGGGAGCGGGCAATGTACTGGTGCGAGACTATGCTCATGCCAGGATGGCGAGGATGGAATCCCCAGCGATCCAACAAGGAGAAGCGCGACCTGCAGAACACCCGTATCCTAAAGGCGCCCAAAAACGTCGTCTACCGCCTTCTCCAGCAGTGGCTGGAAATGCGCAAGATGGCCGCGTGGTCCGAGGACGTTTCACGTCAGCTCTCCAACGTCGAGGAAAAGTACCCTCTTCTACACCATGCCTTTACCACTTCCGAGGTTGAGAACATGCCCACAACCTACGTGCTCAACGGCAAGGAGGTGCCAGCCCGGGACCTTGACAAAGTCCTGCAGACCATGTCCTACCACGAGCTGATGAAAGTCAAGGAGGCCCTCCTCAGGCAGCTGGCCAAGGAGAAGAAGCGGGAGCAAGGCCTTGGCGTCAAGCCTGCGCCCAGGAGCCCCTCGGACCAGAAAGAATGGAAGAAGCTGTTGCACAATAAAGTACGCCGGTATGCCGCCATGTGGGCCAAGCGGCGAAGGGAACAGGCCCAGGAGTCTTGGCTGGCAGAGGCGGGCGAGGTCGAGGCCAAGGATATCGCTCCCGAGGATCCAGACCAACAGGCCGCCCGCGAACGCTTCGCTTACTGGAACGACTTTTGGGACCGCTATGACCAGCGACCTCACGGTGCGAGGAGGAAGAAGACCTACCCCGTCAATCCATACTATAGGAATAGGACTAGGGCCAGGCGGTAAAACCTAGGTCTACTGTCGGTGGACAACCTGAGTAAACTTGGAAAAGGTGAGGGGGAGAAGCCGGAGAAGGGAGTTTTGAACGTGGCTAGATGATACGGTCCACCTCATGACTAGTGTACGAAAACTTGGGACGATGGCGAACAGTATGTATGGATGAATAAATGATGAAGATGTAGTAGATGTAGCAGTAGCTATGTACAACTCTCCTGAACCTTTTCAATGCTATCTTTTCTGTACAATACATCTATCGACCAAAGACCAGGTCAATCACCAGTCATCCCTCACGAGGCCCATTGTTATTCTAATAATCACTCCAAGATCTATGCTCAGTGGAGAGTGGTGTTCGTGAAATTTGTAATATCAAACCTACCTAACTACCTATCTAGATGCCCTGTTCCGGACCTTGCCTGGTATCGAACCAACTCCAAACGCCATAAAATCATTTCGATGACCTAATTCCAATTCCCAAGTCCCGCCCAATCCAATCGGGTCCGGAATATTAACGCCATCCAAGTGGGCAAAGCCCTGTCTATATCCTCATTTTCGAGAACCCGGAAATGCAACTGCGGAGGGGTTCTCTAAATGAGCCAAGTATATGTACAATAGAGCATGCTCAAGACATGCCATGAGTGCTATGTAAATGTGTGGCTTAGGGTGACATGTCACCATGGCCAGGTGCATTTGGAGGTGAAGGTGGTTTCATCCCAAGTGAGCGCAAGCGTTGGGAGAGCAACCCCTCGGTACCTCCAAGAGGCCCTGAACCTTTGAAAGCAAATACATTGCCGCCATAGCCCGGTTCACCTTTGCTCAGCTTCTCGTAAAGCGTTGGTTCCCACTGCGCAGCACTCGTTGAATCCTTGGTCGAGGGTCGACTGGCTTGGGACGACCCAGGAGAGCGAATGCCAGCCGTGGCGGGAGCAGTGGTATTGGTGGAATCGCTCACATCGCTGCCCACCCGGTCTCGCGCGGGGAGACGGAAGGGAATCGGGTCAATCGGCATGGTGTTGCCAGTTGCGAACCCTCCATCTGAATAGCCGATCGGTGGGAACATGTTTTCTGCTCCGTCAAATGCTTGAGATGATGGGCCAGAATAGAAGCCAGCGCTTCTCCGCCGCAACGCCTTATCAGCAGCCAGCAAAGCAGCGGGTCCGGATTGGGCTTGCAATGGTGGGTGCATGACGCGGATGGGTTTGTAAGGAGTGAAACGAGGCTCTGGCCACGTCGTTTCGTTTCTGAGCTTCTCCTTGCCATCGGGGACGCGGTTCGCAAAGACAATGCGGATGCTCTTGTAGAGGTAGTACCGTCCCTTGGCAGGACAGCAGATGTGCAGGTGGGCGAGATATCTCAAAATAGGCCGGTCCTCCGAGTCTGTATCAGAAGCAGAAGGGGCATTCTCGATGATGGGGCCTGCTGAATAGCTGCGTTGGCGTACAAAGGTTTTGGTACCGGGCTCCATGCCCGCGAGATCGTAAGGGATCAGGAAAAGCTTGACGGCTGTCTTGTTTGGGTTTTTGATAATGATTTGAATCTGACCCTTTTCGGGAATTCGATAGCTTCCCCCCGGAGGAGCTTTTGGAGATCCGGACCTGCGCTTTGCTCGAGGATTCCGGCGAGAATCTTGTTCAGTCCCTTGGCTGGCAATGCCAATGTCCACCTCATTGTCCACAGGCAATCTGTCGGCATATCGACTTTGGGCTTTTTTCTTGGCTCGATGCTCGTCATCTATATTGGGAAGACCATTCTCCAGATCGATCTGGCCAACATAAGGGCTTGGTCCGTCTTCGGAACTAGAGCGGCCATGGGGCGTGCTGCTGTAGCTGTAGTATACAGCCGGGAATGCAAGAGTAACATGAGGCGGGCACTTGAGGCTGGCTTTGCACTTGCCCTTGCCTAGGACGCCAATCTGAGCCAGGAAATCCAGTGGCTTGGAGGGTGTGGTGGACATGCGACCTCGGAGGATGCTCTCTTCATATGAGCCAACCATGGACGCATGATGAAGAGGCGATGAGTCTGAAACAAATGAAGATCGACGGGAACGAAGAAAAGCTGGCGTTGGCGGCGAAGTGCCCGGCTGCACAAAACTCGGAGTCGAGGTCAATGACCTCCGAGGCTGATGTGCCTGGTACGGGAACGCTTCTCTTCGGTATGAAGGTATGCGAGGCGGTAGCGAGTATCCCGGAGACGGAGACATGAAGGGCGACGAAATTGATGAGTGAGTTGTGTATCGCCTGGCAATAGTTGAGCCGGAAGGGAACCCAAAGCTGTCCAGCGGCATGGGAATATCAAGCTCATCATAGCTGTGTGATTGAACCAGAGGGCTTGTCGGCGGCTTATACACAAAGCTGGAGGAGAGGGATGACGAGAGAGGCGAGGTGCCGGATCGAGAACTATCTGCGCTCCTCAAGAACGGTACCCCTTTATCATGTTGGAACGGCGTGAAATGCCTGGGGGGCGAGGTGGCGATCCACGAGGTCTCTGCCGAGGCATCATGTCTCTCAACGTCAACTCTGCCAGCAGGAGTGGCATGTTCCTTGGCTGCCCCTTCCTCCTCCGTGAAGTTCCCGCTATGTAGAGCTGACCTCGGCCGTTCAATGCTTAACCCATCGCGTAATCTGTCGTCTGATTCGGTTTGGGCGTCGTTCTTCTCGGGAGTGATTTGAGCGGGCGGGAGGAGCGCAGACGATTCGGTTGGTGTTTGAGGACGGTTTGTTACTGGAATAGTCGTGTTCTGGAGAATCGATTCAAGCTACAAAGGGCGGATTAGCACTTGGTTAGACGGGAAGAAGACGGTCATGACGTACGTGACGGTTGGGAATCCAGGTTGGGGACTGGACCCTTTTGAGTTTCGCGATCAGAGCAGCTCGATCCGATATCGCACCATCACCGCCATCGACTCTTTTGGGAGTGCTGGGCCGTCGTGGACTATCAGGTATGGGACCCTCGCAGAGCTCAGTGCGTATGCTTTCTTCCGAAAGGCGTCTTGGCCTCTGGGAAGCCATATCAATTGGCGGCGGTTCCACCGGCTCATGGTGGTCTAGATCGGCCTGGAAAATGGGCATGATGGCGGTTCCGAGTAGCTGAAACAGCAGCCACGCTGGAGTTTGCAGGATTCCGTCATGAATAACCAGGGCGAGGGAGCCGGGAGGTGGTGTTTAAGGGCAGTCGGCGTCAATGCAGGGAGCAGCGGCTAACTATCGACTCTGGGTGTCAAAGCTGAAGCTGAAGCTGCAAGAGTATGGGAAAATGAGCTGAGCGTAGTGGATATCATGTATCATGCCATGCGAGCCTGGAGAAGCTCGAGCTGTCAGGGCAGAGCGTGGGCCGAGAAATGGAATTCTGAATAGTATGGGGAATCTGGGATCGTGTCGTCGGACGTCATCCACCGATATGACGACGATGACGATGGAGTGAGCCTATGCGGTCCCGTCTTCCCCCGGGAGGCGTATGAAAGAAGGGGAAGAAGCAAGAAAAGTAGAGTGAGGCACAGAGTTGAAAAGGAAAAGTTGAACAAGTTTTAGAGTATAAGTCAAGTTGACGAGGCAAGAGCCGGCTGGTTCAAGCAGGGCGGATGAGAATGGCGGGAAGAAGGCAGGGTCCAGGATGGACTTGTTATGATACGACGTTGATTATCGTTGGAGAAGGAGCGCCGATGGCGGTGAAAACGTGTGAATCATGCCCCTAAAACCGAGACCAACAAACAAACAACCTAGCCTGGGCCAACGCTAACTGTAAACCAGGTAGCCTCCAGCATTACCGAGCATTGACAGACAAACACCGGGCATTGTAGTTACCCGTTTACCTACCTTAGCAGTGCTGTACCTGACCTTCAGCACATCATGTCCTGGCTGAGAAGGTGGAGAACAAAGGGGACCCGTGAGGTACTATTACCAATTCCGATCCAGTTGTCCGAGCCATCCTGTCATGTTACTCAACGTCAGAAACAGGGCAAACGATGAGAAATCACACTCTTTTTTCCCTCCGAGGCTTTCTGGCCAGCGCCTTTTTGGAGAGTGATCGTCATGTCAGTCACGGCGTGCGTGACCTTTGCGTGAGGTGGATCTGACGCCCATGGCCCCAGATATTCCGCAACCTGCTGCTAGCGACGTTTATGGTTTGGTTCCTGATGCATCGTGTTCTGTTGGATCCTAGTCCAGAAACCCGTTCCATGAAACAAGAAAAGACTCGCGCCTCAGCCCGCAATTTTTTTTTTGCTCACAAGGTGTTGAAGAGACTTCCATGTTGCCAGCGGCCAGCGGCAAAAAAAGGCCAAGACCCAATCAGTGCACGCTAAATTACAGTGCTCACATTTTTACTCCGAGTCGCCTGCAAACAACTGCCGTGTGAGGACAGCTTTGGACCCTGACAACGACGCAATGAATGATCAATCAATCATGATGTAGAGTTGACGTGTTAGTCTCTGACTCCAGCCGACAGACTCTCTTCTTCTTTTTTTGACATCTCACATACATACCTCTCTACTGTAGCAACTGCCTGTAACTGTAACAGTCTTTTAATGAGGCTCGGCATAAAAAACCTTGATGTGCTGGTACCTTGTCGTCCATTCATCCGCAAGTCTCTCTCCGTCTGTGTGACCTGGCAGTGCATCCCCAACCCCCGAAACTGTCGTGCCCAGCTCCCTTCGTCAGCCCACCCGGCGGCGAGTAACCGTCTCCAATTTGCTCCTTGCAGTGTTCTCGGCCTGGTCTACATGCGACAGACGAACGGCCTATCCGATCTCTTCTATTCTGAGACGGCCACCCATTTTTCCTGACTAAGGCACGTACAGTACATGTAGGTCGTCAAAGAGGTCGGATTACGGAGTAGCTCCGCCCGAAACCTCCGAAACCGCCTAAAAATTACCCGCCGTGCCGGTCTGCATCTGCCCCACTTCTACACCGAGACGATGGTGGAGACAAGTCCCAATTCTTCATCAACGACAATTCTCAGTGATTCAGATACGCGCCGTCTCTTTGCCTCGAAACATGGCCGCCAAACGCCAAAACGAGACCGAGGACGCCTCTCCGGAGGCCAAGAAGCCCAAGCATGGCTTCAGGGTCGGTCCCGAAAATTTGCCAGACGGCCCCTGGCGACGAAAAGGTTTGTCGCCCTGTTTCGTTTGAGACTGAATTTTCATGTGATGCTCACATTCATATAGTCACCAAGGTTAAGAAGGAACTGATCCACAAGGCCAAAGTCAAAAAGGCCTATGCAAAGATCAAGGCTCGCGAACAGCAGACTGCTGAAGAAGCAGCAGCAGCCAAGAAGACCGAGGCTGTCCAAGATGAGAGGCCGGCAGAAGTTGCTGAAGACGATGCTGGCGACGACAAGAAGCCAGAGGAAGAAGGCGAACAGATGCACCCCACCAGGCACCTCATGCTTGCAGATGAGGCCAAAGCCCAAGAAAACGCCGTCGGTGAGCACACTAGCGACGGCCATAGACGGCGCACGCGGCGACCTGGCTACTACGACAAGCAACTCAAGAAGGCGTCAGAGCAACGTAACGAGGCGGAGGAGAGGAAGCAGGAATTCCAGCGCAGGCGTGAGGAGCGTGAGAAAAAAATTGCTGAGCGAGAACGGTTCAAGAAGGCCATGGCTAAGACGCGGGATCGCGACGGGAAGAAGAAGCTTGGAAGAGAGAGCGCCATACTGCTTGACAAGGTCAAGAAGCTGGTGGCAGAGAGCTGAGGCCCTCGGTAGTTGCCAAGGTAGATGGCGGACCGGTTCTTTGCATTTGATGCCAGACCTTGCATGCATGCATGTGGCTTTGAGATGGGGGCGTTTGGAGGCTAGACGATTTGTATGAGCTGGTTAGATAAAAGTTGACAATTCAAGGTCAATACTAATGAACCATCGAATTTGGGCACTTCACACATGGCCGCTGAATTATCCCATTTCTAAACCACACTGTTGGGTAGAGTATGTGAGGACGTTTCTCATGATCAGAGCGCACCAGGTTCATATATGCCCGACTTCCCTATCATCATCATCACCAGCATCAGGTCAATATTAGCCAGCCCCTTGATTGCTAATCTTCTTGTTAGCCAACATTTTCACGGACTTGTTGAGGCCAGGAGAACCTTTCGACGAGAATTAGTTGAGCACGCGAGCATACCCATATATCTTGGTCGCCAGGTGTGTTGCAATTGAGGATGGAACGAAGAGAGTATGAACCTTTGTAATGGGATCCCAATGACACTATGGAGAAGCTCAACGTGAAGCCTACATTCGTACCCAAGCTTTAGCGCTGTCCTTTCAATTTCTTGTCGCTACAAACGGGCTGGGTTCCTCGTGTCATCTACATTGGTGTGTAACTTCAACGTCGACACTCGTGCAGAATCCACCCAATCTTGCCATGACCAGATGATGGACGAAATTTTATGAACGAGATGATTGGCTTCGCTGTTATTGTTTGACGGTAATTCTATAACTATGACACAACTCCTTCTCCTGTATTGTTGTTCTATGTCTGACTAGCGTCCTCTACTTTGACAAATACCATTCCGTGAGGCGATCTGGCCTCACAAGATTCGGCGTGCCCCGTCATCTAACCCTTGAATTGATATCCCCGAAAGCTGACCGACTACGATCTCCCTAGCCGCTTTGAGTTACATTGTTCTAGCCTTGCCAGAGAGTCGGTGTAGAAGCAGGGGGACCGGGGCTCGGTACTGCCCATGTTACAGTTGCGTTTAAGCCATCTACAAAAGTCGTCGGTTGCGAAGGGACAAGCTTTGCGTGATCTCAGTCCCAGCAGAGTGGAAGGAATCGGATTCTGGCAGCTTGTGGAGTAACCACAGATTGTATCAACTCCATACCTCGGCCTCGGTACTTGATGAGGAATGTAGCATCTACATAGTTTACGTGTAAGCTGTTCTCCACATGCGATGTTGCCTTGTTCAATCCGTCCATGTTCTCCAGTTAGAGTAAATACACCAGATGAAAAAAGGGAGTCTCAGAAATAGTCCCGTGGCTAGCTGGCTGAAACTCTAGTTTCCCTGATACTCTACGAGATTGAGGGGCCGAATCACGTTGAGCTTAGGTGATACCTGAATGTTGCCGGTCAGGGCTTTTCAATCACAATTCTTTTCCTGACGAAACAATGGGCAATATTGGTTGATACGAGTAAACAAATAGCAAGACAGTTGAATGATGGGAAACGTGGATAGTCAGACTCAACTGTCTCCAGCTGTTGGTTCTTACTTGAAGCGCATGCTGCAGGAGTAGTTCCAGAGCATCTCCCGAGTATCCGTACCCGTCTCGGAAATATTGACAAAACTTGAGAGAGAGAGAATGTTTCCGTCAACGGGCCTTCTCGGGCGATCAGGAGCCACATGGCAAGCCATCGGTGGAGGGAAATGGTAGACAAGACACTTAAGAGAGGGTATTATGCATGGGTAGTAAGTATGTAAGACAGGCGGGCAAAGCGAAATGTCGGTATATATCACTAGTGCCTTGGAGGAAGATGCCAAGATGTGTTGTCGGTAGCAAAGGAAGGATAACCGCAAGAGGCAATAATGGCGAGACCACGTAAAGGATGGACAACTTGAAACAGGCGAGTTTGATGGAGTTTGAGTTTCAAGATATCCCTCGGTCGGGGCCGCCTGCCGGACGACGTGATGATCAGACGTCGACAAGAGGAGAGGAGAGAGAGGGTCGTCACATTTGTTGATCACATCAACTCTCACGGCCTCACTTATATGGCAGCTACAGCATGTGTCTATCTGCTGCTGAACGAGCAAGGCTGGATCTAAACCCGCGAGTCCGTGACTTATACCTGGTCATGGATCTGTACCTGTACAGTACCTGATGCTGCCCGCTGCAGTATTACGGGGAAATTGGATTCCAGGGACGTGGTCGTGACAGGCTCCAGTCAGTGTCAAGCAAGATCCATGCTCTCGAAACCGATCCATGCGCATCCCTGCCGCAGAGCCCACCATGCCGTTTTGGGCCGCATCGCTATGCCCCTTTCTCACGCCTGCATCGCATGCCCAGGGTCGTGGGGGAACGAGGAGAAACGTGGTTTCATGATGCCGACTAACGCCACGACCAGGTACCGTAGAGGGATCATCAAGGGTCAAGGGGGCGCAACAGCAGGAAGAGGCGAGGCTTGAAGCAAAGACGAAAATAGATTCTGATGCGAGGGAGCGTTCGAATGGAACGTCGAGAGAAAACAGCCGACGTTCTGGGCGTATGTACATTGCAGGTAGACCAGAGTGAAAGCAAGGGGGGGGGGGGCCAAGCAAGATTTCAAGCGATGAAAATCCTCTTCATGCTATATCCCATGTTTCGTGTTTTGCGTTTCATCAATGCCTTGGCCAGGGGAGTTGGCTGTATACATGACCTTACCTTTGGTGCTACTGGCTGGACTGGAGTGTAAAAAAAAGCACTCTGTCTGAAACAGCCGAGCATGATTAATTACACGGGCTGGCTGGCCTCTGCTTTTATGCCTCGATTTTTCTGACCACCTTTCGGCTCTCTCTCTCTCTCTCTCTTCTGTCTGACAAATATCAGATGCCAGAGTGATCGAGAACAAGACAGCCCAGGTCCAGCTCAGAGATGGATGCTGACGGCCCCTTGCTTACTCTTTGGTCTACTTGGCTTCTGGTTAAATGCAACCAACCCAAAATTGGCGGCCGCTCGCAGTTGGTTCTATCGTATTCAGCAGGCAGGTATCCGTGATGAACCACACTCGTCACTATCTTGGATACTGTACTTTGTAACAGCCCAGGACCTTCTTCACTCACGAATTGACCCTCAACGATCAGCTCGCCATACGGTCCTTGCCTCATCTCGCAATCCCCCAGAGGCTCTTTTAGCTTCCCGCCTCCCGCCACAGCCCAATACAAGACTTTTCATTCCTCCGCATCCATCATGTCTTGGTAGCCCTCCAAAGGCAAGTACAGTAAGCACCTGGGCAGGTAGGTAGCTTTAACCAAGTTCCAGTACCCGCCGCCCTTGGAAGCTGTGAGCAACACAGGGTCTTCACAATTGCAATCCAGCATCTCCCATATCAGGTACTCAATTGTTCGATATCCCATCCTCTGCAACAAACGCAATGTCTCGAATACCTCGATGTAGAAACCCCTGGGCGGGTCTGCCATCGGATCGACGCTGCACCCAAGTAGGTAGCATGTACAAGGAGCTCGATCCCCATGATGCCCACATCCAGCCCGGCCGCCACAAGCGCGCCTCCTCCCTCCGTGACCTTGCCGTGAACATCAAAGAGTTCTCCAGCACCAGAGCACAAGGTCATAGATTTTGCTTGTGCGGCCCCCGGCCTGCCCCTTGGGACTTTGCGCTGAGTGGCACGCGCTAGGCAAGGCGTCTGTCTGCAGGTGGGTTTTTCATCTTAGCCTTGAGACCGTCCGTCTTTTGATGGGGAGGGGATGAGTTGGAGATTGCCCGACCTTAATTATAGCATCACCGTACCTCCGAGACAGCAGACCATGGGGCGATCACCTTGCTTATTTTTGTCTAAAGATATCCTACCTACATACTCCGTATAAGTTGTATGTATCCAACCTCTGGCCAGAGATATCGTGCTCTAATACATTGGTAGAATGAGAGCATCATCACAGGATGGCAAATGTCAATATTTACATGACCTACCAGCAATCACCCCAGCGCCCCTTATGCTGACCCATGCCTTCAGCCCACACGCACGCACACACAAACCAAAACTGATGCCGTGGTACCGCAACTCGTAACCCTGGAAAATGCCCTGACGCAGAGCAGAGAGCCCTTGCCGACCAAAAGAAAGGCTGCTGCGCGGTTCTGCTACGTGGATCAACTTCATTCCAATACGCCAAGATGAAGGGCTCCCTGCTATGGAAACCGTGAATCGCGCTGGGGGAGGGGGGGATAATTAGAGTTGACAAAAATACGCAGAGAATCGAGGTCCGATTATCTTTCCATAGTTTCCACAGCTGCCGCTTCGTCAGCCTCCCTGAACAAGACGAGCTTTCATCAGCAGAGACAACTTCTCATCTGTATACGTAGGGATATTGCGCGTGTACTTGCGTGGATTTGGAGCTTCCAACCCCCTGGCCTGCCACAGAACTGCCCCTGTTCTCTGTCCAAGCCCTGCCACCAGAAAAGCACAGCCTTTTTCCAATTGCTGGGTGGTATGTATGTGTACCTCGTCAGAACTGGGGACGAGACGGGAGTCGTGGGATGGGGAGGTGATCCAAGCCCAGGTGCCAGCCCTGGGCTGGAACGGCTAGGGGCCGTTTAGCGCCCTAGGCCCCTTGAAAGCTGGAACCCTTTCCACTGTGTTCCAGGCTTAGTGGGTGATCCCCTCCCTCCCCTAGACCTGTGGGCGCCCTAAAACTATTCCCCCAATTGCCTCCCCCCAAAATACCACCAGTACATCCGTGGCTGCTGTTCATCCCATCCT
>JABFFE010000571.1:0-25971 GCA_013623625.1 Fusarium setosum | reverse complement strand
GGGGGGCAGCCCATTCATGGAGGGACGCAAACAGTGCCCTGGAGGAGACGGCCGGTTAAACGAAGCCTATCGATCTCGCCAATCTAGTGAACCGTTCCGCCTTCTGCGTACCTCTTGGCCTACCATGGCAGCCGTGCGGTATCGACATAGGAATGAGTGGAAGCTGTCGTCCTCTCCTCCTCGACGCGCCAGAGCCCTTGTCTGTCTGTACCGGTTATCGAATCTCCTACGGCCTTCCTACAACGTCATGTTTGAGGCCCAAGGAAGGGTGCGATGGTTTCGGCCATATTTGTCACGCATGGCCCTCTGTCCAGATTGTGACGCGGAACTTGGCCGTGCAGGCAGCTCAGGAAACGTCCAAGATAATAAGATCGACATCAGCCTAGATGACGATGCTCCGATATGCTCCACAAGCCCAACACGTGCACCTGTATTCCTATCCCGCTCGATATCGGCGAGTCAAGTTCACAGCAGGCGCTATGGGGCAGGCACCGTATCGAGGGCTCTTTTCGCGGGACACCACGTCTGTGGCTTCGAACAGTCGACCACACGAAGCCAAAGACTGTATTTGTTGGTCCTAAGTGGGAGGAGGCTCTTGCTTGCAGCTCGCTCAACGGCAAACTCGGACGGCCTGAAATCTAGGCTTGGACTCCGTGGCCGTATCACCAGCAAGCAACTACAAGACTGAAGGGGCAGAAAGAATCCGAACCCATGGTCCTTGAACGATGTCCCGAACCGCTTAGTGCCAAGACACTATATATTTCGAGTTGATGAAGGACCAATACTATTCTGAACAGCTCATATCTCGTCCTGACGGCGGATTTCCAGGGATTCGGCCGATCCAAGTCCCAGAGGTTAGCTTTCTCAGTGTCTCCGAGACACAAAACTCATGATGCTATCCTCTGAGTGTTTATCGACATGGCCATCGAGACTTATACCGCAAATGGTGTTCGCTCCAGCGTCAGCTCAAGCTGCTCGGCCATAAACAGCAGACAGCAACCGGATGCTTGGAAGGATACAGGAATCCGGTTCACGGAGAGGGCAAGCCAGCTTGGACGTACAGCCCAGGAAGGAATCGAAGCAGAACAAAGACCTCGAAGGAGGTGCTGCGCATTGGAATTCCTATACGGGACAGGGAAGAAGACGGCAAGTCAACAGGTTCCTCCGAGCCCTGTGATGTGTCGGCTCTTGATTCCTCGGTGCACAACCACCAAATACCAAGGAGCTTCGGACATCACCCAGAGGAGCCCAGTTTCCGTCGCTGAAGATAGGGCTGTAGTGGCAGTCTGAAGTACCTCTGGTTGGGGTGTGGCTTTTCCTTCAGACGGACAGTCGGATCGCGAGGCTGGCGGATACCGAATCCCGGCGAGAGACTTGCCGACGCACACAAAGTACCTGCTGTGGATTCTCGACATCATCTTAGCAGCAGCCGACAGCGTCCACTTCGTCCTACTTTGGCAGCCGTCCTCGCGCATTAGTCGGAAGAATGTAATGCCTAGGGCGGATGTCTGCGTGCAACAAGGCGCCCTATTCAAGAACCACATATGGGTATTGGTCTTCGAAACTGCGACTTCGTGGAGTGTCGGCGCGAGGTATACCAGCGGAGGTTGACTGGGTTGAGAGGAGGGTTGCAGTTCTGTTCTGAACAGACCGCACGCCCACACACTGCGCCGGGAGGACTCGGAAGAGTCTGACTTGCTCTGGCCCTGGTGGCGCCGGCAATGCGATTCAAGGTGCAACTCCCTTTGGATGTCGCGAGAATGATATGGTCTCTCGCCTCATCTTTGTCTTCCCCGGCGGCCAATGTCTCCGGAAGTGGAGTGGACGGTCGATTACTTGGATCGTACGCCTAAGCAATCATCCCCGCGTCTATTCCTCTTGAAAGATCCAAAGAAGCTCCATTAAAAACTGGTGCCGCAGAGATACCGACCTAGCGTCGGTGTGGCACATTGATGAGCCTTGCCGGATGCTCGGTGCCAAGGGTCTCCCCCGAGTGTTGCGTGCACTTCAGCGAACCTACAACCCCAAGACTACACAGCGGGAGCGTCCAAACTCCACCACCTTTTCCCTCTGATCTCTCGAGCTCTGAAGATATGTCCCGCTGTGTGACGACCCAATACGGGGGATTTGCCGGCACAGGAGTCGCGTTGCGTAACCCTGCTAAAGGAACTACGTCGTCTCGTTTACCAACAGGCAGCCGAGGATGATGGGATTTCCTGATGCCGGACACCAGAGTACGGGACATGGAGAGGTGCAATTGCTCTCTAAAACACGGCAAAACAACCTGGCTCGGTCTTTTTGGCGTCAAGACGGCCAATCCGATCGCGGATGGACTGGAGGCCGCACTAGTGGTAACACTTCTTCACAGCAAATCGCCATACCTCGACATCTAGCAGATCTGTGGTATATGCTGAGCTGGCAGCAGTGATCACCAGTCTCAGCACTGGGGAAGATAACATGATTTCTGTCTGCTGACATCCGCCATGCCCTATAAGCTCTTCTCGTGTGGTGGGCTCTTCGATCCTCACCGCATCAAACGCTGGTCCTCATGTGACGTATGTTTGCGTGGTGGGCTCTTTTATCCTCATGGCATCAAACGCTAGAGATACTGTACGAAATCTCGGGGAGAGCTTGGACCGAGAGTACTCAGACGAGATGCAAAACCGCCTAAGATCCCGAGCCTCTACCCTGGGCAAGCGGCAGCAAGCAACAGCAAGCACTGTCACGGCGGAGGACACCTACGTGGCTATCACCGGACCCGGGGCGATATACTCGAAACACCACAAAATGGACCTTATAGGGGCATGGGGCGAGATCTTCGTATGCTTGGCCTTGCGTTCGCACTCGGGCAGGGACTTTGAGTATCGCCGACCACAAAGTTACATATCTCGACGTTCGCGAGACGGTCGGTCGGTCCAGACTCAGAAGCAACACAGAATCCCACCCGATGATCCCAGATACCGGCACGAGCAACACACCGCTCTACGTGGTCTCTACCAAAGACGTTTCATCACAAGTCCGACGGCAGTAAGGTTGACCGAAAAGGTCACCCACTTTGAGCCCCGATTCCTCCAAAGGCCCGATCGATGTCTCTCCAAGGAATAACAAGGAAATCTCTTGGCGTCACCACCCTACCCGGTCTCGAAAGAGAGAGACAGGAACTGATCCGGTCTAGAAAGGGCAACCCAAGAAGAGACTTGGCCTTTTCAAACACAAAGCCGGTCATTGGTACTGCCACTAGCCTTGCTTCATTCATCACCCAGGGAAACGGGACTCGATAACCGATATCGTTCAAGTCGTCTCGGAAGAACCGTTGGCCAAGGACGAGAGTACGGTGTGGCCTGGCCGGCACTCGACACTAGGACTTGGACCTACTCAGACGACCCGGGAAGTGGAAGAGTCTGCGCCAGTCACTTGGGGAGTTGTGGGGTGGAAGAAGTGATGATAGCGGCCTGATCTATACCATTTGAGAACCACACATCATGACGGAAGCCAGGATACTACGGATATTGTGGTGCCTAGTCCTTTTTACCACGAAACGAATCTTCAGCTCGAAACCTGTTTCTCGCATCTACAATCTCAGAAACAGGGCAAAGGGCTTGAGAAGGCTACCTTGGAATCGTCGAACGGGCCTTCAACTCGGAGTGAGGGTTCCACGGGAGTCAGGTTGCCTTTTCTGCAGAACTAAGACGAAGCTCGAGGCACTTGACCGTTTAGTGTGATTGCGGCGGGGACGCTACGCCCATAACACCAACAGCGACAGGATCGACAGAGCAGCATCTCGACAAATCCCAGTGAATCTTACCTCTATATATTTGCAACAACGGTGTGTTTCATCGATTCAAGCACGGCTGAACTTGATGGCAAGGCAAAACCTGGCCGAGAACCATTATATATCATACGCGCGGCCTTGACGTGGACGCTTCGGGCCATGCGCGGGCACTGGGTTGCTATCCACTCGAGAGCCACAGGCTAGACACCTCTCAGTTGGCAACGCCCTCAGTCTCGCCAACCAACCTCCCTTTAGTATGTCAAGGAACACGGACCTTGGTAAGTCACAGACAAGTCTCGGATCCCGCTCCATCGCCTCCTCTCTCCCTCTGTTGCTAACAACTCCTGATCTCAGGCCACCCACAACAAAAGCGCGCTTTGCCTTCAGTTGTCCTGCAACTGAAAGGTGTTGGCCTGATATTCCTGACGAAGTTGCCCTGCCCATGATAAAGAGATGCATCTGACCATTCATCTTACGGGATCCACCAGAGTCTGGGAGAAGGATTCCCATGGATTGGGATCCGCTCAAGATGCATCGAGACCAATCTCATAGAACTGTCACTGTATGTAAATTCCATCAGCTTGCTTGAGTACTTATACTGACCAGTTCAGATGATGAGGGACCTTCTAGAACCTATTTCATCCAGTACCACCTACTAGTCATCTGATGACAGCGATGACGAACACGACCCAAAAATCCTTTAATCCGTACACCAAATGATTTTGATCCTGGATTGTGCTAACTCAACTTCCTACCTTTTCTGATGTTCCCGCTGATCCACGAGTTCGGAACTCGAGGGTGAACAAGAGACCAGGCGAAGTCGGATGCTCTGACGAACTGTGTAGGTCTTGGCTAAAGCCCTGCACCCGACGAAAGTTAGGAAAGCATCTCTTGGCTTCGCTGAACTCGAGTCGCTGAAGAGTGCTGGACAGGAAGTGGAATTCCGACCCAGTCTCATAGTAACACCTGTGAATTCTCTGTCCCAGACTCCCTTGCTACTTGGTGCCTATTCTCCAGACAACCGACGCACATATGACCGATCCAATTGGGTTGTGCATATACCACTCCGCCACAATCTCGAGTGCCTGATGGGTTGTCAACTCGCGTCGCAGAACACGTCAAGTCAATGAGGTCGATGGATGGTACGGCCTTCTCGGAACCCGCATGAGAAGTGGGTGGCCTTCCCGCCTTGATCTACACCAGTCCGCCATCGTGGATACCATTCATAACAGCCAACCGAAAACATCCTATGGCTCACATCTCGGCCGACACCTACCGGAGCCATGCTTTTGTGTGTCCTTTCCGGTCGCTGCCCCTTATGCAACTCGCTGGACGTGAACGGAGAGGTGGGCTATTTCTGGGTCAGGCTGTTCTGGAACATCCCACAAACGATTCGAGTGTGTAGACACATTATGGGCTTGCCAGTTCGACTGTTGCGGTCACAGTCTGGAACCTCTATTTGCTACTACACGCGAACACATCGGCGTTGAGTCTATTGCAAGCATGATGTTGGGAAAACACATCTTCGAGTCTCTGAACATCAACCAACAATCGATACTTTCATGTCTGATCGAACAAAGGGTGCCTGGTTCATTGTCTCCAAGACTCCACCGACATTTGAGCATGCTTCACCACGAGATCAAGAGGTTCGGGCAGGCTCTTGAAGAGTCCGGTAACAGCCTGGGGACCCCATCAAAAGACTCCCGGCAGATTTTCCCCTGCCCCAAGTCACGGCCACATGGATCAGAACTTGGGCCCAGGCCAAATGATTGCAGAGATTAAAAAACTAGTACATCAGGCTCGATGCCGAAGGAAGCCAGAGTCCATCAGAACCCATCCACGAAACTTGACCAGCATGATGAGATGGCTTGAATCACATCTGAATACCACGGCTGTAATTGGGTCAGAAGAAATAGTTGAGGAGCGAGTTTTCGCGGTGGCAGCACCCTACTTTGGCTTTGCGGGAAGAGGGCAGCCACAAGAAGTCGCCAATACGAGGTGTATCTCGAAGACGGTCACTTATATCATCACGCTTGTCCGACAACAGATCATCGAAACATGTGCAAGGGGGTTCGATCATAGCGCCGATTTGGCATCTTGTCGAGGGGAGCATTCAAGAAGGAGCAAGTCTCCTCACGGGCACGTCTAACCTTCGAGTTGGCATCCAGGCTCAACGGCACACCCACATTCCTAGGCTTCGCAACGGATACGAGACCAACCCAGGGTCTCGAAGACGACTTACCGGATGATCACACGATTGACCACTGTTGGGGATCGTGGGCGCCTTTGCACTTCTGAAGACTACGACGCCGAGAACCCCTCCGGATATGAACCCCCGAGTGTCCGATATACTCGAGAGGAAGGGCCGATCCATACAAAAACCCAGACGGCACCCAGCCAGCAGAGGGAGAAACGGCTGTCGACCCGATGCTGGATCGGTCACGCAACGGAGACGCATCCTATTCTCCGACTGCTCCGAGCACAATTCCACCCAGCTTCGAGAAGAAACAACGTCAGTATCCACCAGGATTGGCATGCCCTCGGCCGGGCTGTGATAGATGAGATGACGAATCTGGACCTCAGATTTGGCGGTCCGGACCCTTAGAATTTGCCATGCACTCAAGTCTCCGAGTTCATGGTTTACCTACTGATCCCAACGCCCGGTCTTCGAATCAGCAGAGACAACACGGCTCTACAATCCGTATGCGGAACAGACCACGACAAATCTCTCAACAAGCATGGAGCAGGGGATTGATCAATGGTCTGGTTTACCCGGCTTGTCACCGTGCAGTCAGTCCAATTTCCCCTCTTCACGCACCTATCTGATTGCTAACTGCAAACTAGAGAAGGTATGTATATACTATACTACTCTTCCCGGATTGACGAGCCGATACTCCGTTTTGTTCGACGATAGTCCAGTCGAAGAGGACTCTGGTTTCAGCCTATCACTTGGGTTCTTTCAACTGGAGGAGTCCATATTCAGCATATCCCGGACGTTAACTGGGATGTGGTTCATTCCTGACTCGGCCTGTCGACGGCACGCAGCTCCTCCAAAGGCCTTGACACAAGAGGGCCCCAGGCAAGTTCCTGTCGCTCGCTTGTCGCTTGCTGATCGCGTTGGTGGGCGACTCTAATCATCAACATCACAACATTATAGACCGTTCTTCAAGCAACCTCATGCCACCAACGTCAACATCAGCCAACAGCTTACTGCATCACATCCAGTCGACGTGTTATTACACCGACCCTGGCCCGAACCCCACGACGGAACTTTTTCCCGACCGGACGGTCGTTTCCAACCAGGTGGAAAACTGGAAACAGTTCGACCAGCATTCGACAAACCACCCTAACTCGAACTCCCTGGAAACGAAATCGAGATCCATGAGGCATGTTCCGGGATCTGATGCTAGGGATCTCGAATACGAATCGGTCCTCTGAGTGGGCCGAATAGCTACAGGAGCAAGAGGAACCACCACGAGGAGCTACGCGACGATATCGCTGATCAACGGGGTCCCGGAGAGGAGGACCTGCCTGTCCGATTTAAGAGCGCTGATGTCGGTAACCTGGACGACGACGGGTCAATATACTTGAGAAGCAGCAAGAAGAGACTCAGAGAATTGCGCCCGTGTGAGAATTGCCAAAGAGGTGTCGACAAGGACTTGGCCATTATTCGCAAGGGCTCGGGACCGCCAATCGACTACGACAATCAGGCCAGTACTATTAGAAAGGCTCTATCCTTCCTGCTCTGGACCCCTCCCCCGGTTCTAATCATCACGGGCCTCGGAAGATGAATCACGAGGCTTTCCCCTTCGTCACCGCCTGATGCACCTCGAGAGTGCTCTTTTCCACGGTTTCCTTTACTGGGAGGGACAACAATTTGGATCGGTATCCGGCAAGCTGCCAAGAACTGCACCAAGGCGAATTGTCGTTTCAACACCCTCATGAGCCCCTTCATGTTTCCAGGATGGTTTTTGGTGTACTCGATCATGCTGGCATCGTCGTCTCTTTTGCTGTTGGAGATACGTGTCGATGATATCAGTCGATACGAGGTCGTCCACGTACGTGAGAGTTGATCGAATCCGGCGAACCTTGGACTCGTTGTCCTTCATGTGATGGTTGAGTTCGGGGATCCGAACGAGCTCGTCTTTCAGGCCGTCGTTGTTCGAGAAAGCCATATAATTCAGAACAGCGTCAGCCATGGGCCATTGTCAACGTTTTCGCTTGAGTCGCTAGACGAAGTTCTTGGTGATTCTTTCGAAAAGTTCCGTCTGGCTTCCGAATCGCACGAGCTGGCATTGATTACTGGGAGAGAGCTATTGGTCCACCCTCATTTTGAACCCATTCCCCTAGCATATCAACTTGGCATCCTCATCGCGTGCTGGGGACCTCGGTTGCTCAAATTGCCCTAAGGATGGGTCGCCGAAGGGTCAATCTGTGGCGCCCACCCAAAAGACAGATGTGTGGTCACTCTTTGTGACAATGGCATGGATAATGGATGCAGTTAAACTGAGCCACGACAGAGTCAACTCAGAGAGGCCAGAAGCCCCAGAACCACACTTTCGCCAGCTATTCCCATCTACCCGGATGAGACCATCTCGAGGAACTATGTTACGATGACGGAGAAAAGCACACAAGGCATGAAGGGCGGTTTCCTGTTTGGCTCCAGAACACGCGAGTACGCGCAGAGACATATCTTCTTGAGCAACGACGTCGGCATCTTTGCAGATGTGGAAAAACACCGTGTTCTTTATTACTGCGAAGGCAAACTGCCCTCCATGGAGCTGCCGAGAATTACAGATAGTTGGCATCTTTGCGACATGTTTTACCATGGCCAGCTTCCAAAGGCGGTGTCGCGACGTTCAACCACCCAACCATCGGTACAACTTGGGATACAAAAAGGAAATGGAGGACCTCTGGAGAAAGGCTCAGTGCAGCCTTTTGGCTGTCAAAGAGATATTTGCCTGGCTTTGACCAGGCCCTTGACTTCGACTGCTTCGGGCTACCAGCAGCCCCCAAAACCCGGCTACTGAGAGTGTGGCCTCTTGGTGACATACACGAGGCTGATCCGCAGGACCTGGTTGGCTTGAACAGACGAGCTACATCACTTAACGCCTGCTGAGCAGGCTGCAGTTGATGGATCACCTATTCCCCATACAACTATCTGGTCTGAAACGTCATCAGTTGGATTTGATTCCATCTCTGGATCCCGGTCGTGCCACAGCAGAAAACACGCCCTCATCTATGCGTGAACGCCTCAGAGATCATTTCTCAACATGCACGGTGATATAGGACGTGGAACCCGCTAGACTTCGCGGACCAGGCCGCAGCTATTCATTGCTCGGCCTAGTCCGGCCATGACGATATGCTTTCGCTGCTCCTTGAGGACTGGGCTACCGCCCACCACGATGGCGGACTCAATCGATTTCCCATGCTTCTTGGTGAGGAAAGAGTCCGACGAGCATATTCATCTGACTATTGAGAACGGCTGAGACATCAGTTCATCGAGCTAAGGACCAAGTGCAACGGTCCCCTCCCTCATGGGTGTGTGACGGCGACAGTCTACTTGACCAGAACATATGGCTCAGAGACTAATGCATCGAAGTGAGGTCCAACTACAACAAGCTGTTGACTGTCCTTCTTCGTCTCTGGGACGAGGGGAATGTGCAGAACGAGCTTCGCAAGCTAAACGAGACTCGTCGGCAGGAGCTTGTTATCCTTCTCATGGCGGAGTCGAGATCTCCCGGGGTCTTGGTCCAATACGGATCGATGCCAAGCCATACCAGGGGCGATGGGCATACTGAGGCGGCCACATGAAAAACGAGTTGAAGGGTGCCAAGCCATCAAGGCTCGAGCGATATCTATCTAGCATCGACGATCTGCCACCGACCAACTACCGTCACAAGCGTATGACGGATTTCTTCCCTTTTCAGGAACTGGAAAAACGCAAGATATTCTATGATATCCAGCCCACACCGAACGAACAATGGCCCTCTAACAGAAAGAACCGCCGAAGCATGATAGGTGGCCATGGACTACGAGCATCGAGACTCAGGACCAGCTCTCTTCTTTTACGGCTGAGTTCACCGCTAGTGCATCCACGTCATTGGATTCACTGTTGTCAGGTCCAACTCAGCCATCCGTCTCTGCAAGGACCATGACCTGTCGAGAATCTCACGCAGGGCCAAGTTTCCAACTCCCTGTAGGTATCCAGGACGCGGAGGGTTCTAGGAGCCCATGGGCATTGCCCTGAGCGATCTTGCAGATGCTATGCGAAAGATGTCATTTCGGCGGGGAAGCAGTTGGCGGAAGCGATATTGTCAAGGTTTTCGACTTGTGGTGTTCCGGAGTAGTAGACACCATCCCAAAACCTCTACTTCAGCATCTGGCCCCCCTCTCTGCGGCCCAGCCTCTACCGTGACGATCACTCGGCCAATACCAACTGTGCTCACTCTCCCCTCTATGACGACATCTTCATCGTGGATGATGGGAACAGCAGAGGCCAGTTCGGACATCTTGGTCATGATTCAGGGGCCTTTATCAACCATGGCCCCCACACGTGCGGCCAGGGAAATGGCCAACATCAACCGATGCAGGCAGCCGGAACAAGGCAGTCAGACTTTCTCTGCCCATTCAGTTGAGGCTCGACGTTTTTGCGGCCACATTCCCGAAGCGCAAAAAACCGTCATGTCGGGGGGTCCTCGGGTTCAACACTCAGGATGAACACGACGAATCTGGTCTTTCAATATGCCCACCACCAGGGCGGCCGCTCAAGTGGCCTCTCAGTAGGAATTTTGTGTGCTTCAACGTTACTATTCGTCGTCAGATAAGACAAGGCAGAGGATTCCATTAGTATAACTCTGCTGCCACCTTCAGATTGATCAGGGGAAACATATCAGCAATACGACACTACATCTTTACACCATATAGATATATTAACTCGATTCGATGTCAGCCCAAAAGGAAGACGCCATGGAGAGGATTAGTTATAGAGCTATGAAAGAAGGAAGGAGATATAAATTAAAAATCATGAATTTTTTCCCCCTGAGAATTGTTGTCTTGAGTGATGTGATTGTACATGCAGCGATTGACATGACCCAACGGCATCAAGGTATAGACTTCCCGAGACTTGGTCAGAGGATAATGGTGACAGCAACATGTAATTATAGAACTCACATCCGGCCGGCGCATATGTCGCAAGGAGCTGGGCCCCCATTCACTGCTGAAAAGTTGCCCCGAGTCAACATCCAAGCGCACACTCTTTAAGTACGGTCAGAATCTGCAGTAGGGCGAGTCCCACAGGGCTCTTAACTAGGAAGAAACTTTGCATATAGAATGAAAAGTTTTTTTTTTAGAGCTAATTCTTTACATCGGCTCATCCAGTCTAAGAAGGCAGCCTTGACGTGCCCTGGTTGACTCCGGATCAAGCTCCCTACGGCTCGTCCATGTGCGACGCGTTCCCGCCCGCAGCCTTCTACGTCCGAGATCAAGGGCATCAGTAACTCGGCCGATGCAGGCTCTTTTATCACACTGGGGATTTAAAAGCCAGACAAGTTGTTCAAGAAGCTCAAGCGAAGTTCCTCATCCTTCCCAGGACGGTCTTGCAGCACCAGCCAACCACCAGTCTGGAGTACTCGGAAAGTCCTCATGGGCTTTGAAAGCGATCCTCAATCACGAATCAGAGTTTACCAAAGCAAACCCAGTATTGTGCGAGCATGTCGTGTGTCGAGCAGGAAAATATGAAGGTTCGTCTTCGTAAAGGGTCGGACTGGGCCTTCAGGGCTAGCCATCCATCGACCACTTCACCGCAACTACTTTTTTCGCTTTTGCCTAGGCAAGTCGCCGCAACATTGACTTGATCACAGTTATCGGGTCCCTTTCTGATGGACATGTTATGCGAAACCGCCGGATCTTTGAGCCCTTGTCTTCCTCCGGCATGGGAAGAGCAGAGGAGCGGAGGACGAGGATCACGTTTAATGAGATGGAAGCAAACTCATGAAAGCCAGGATTCTCGCTCCCCATGTGTTCCCATGTTTTGAAGCCCTTGACAAAGGCTGCAAGTCCTTCAAAGTCTATGTAGTAACTGACCCGCGCAACTCGAGGAGGAATAGGAACTCCAACCTAGGAGTTCGGCCCGTGTGAGTTACAAGGCTGGGCTTCTGCCATTAAACGCCAAGGTATCTTGCGATAGACGCTACTAGCCTCGGCTTCCATGCGATCAAGCTTAGACCTTTTTTTTTGTTCAAGGCAAGCTTATTGTTTGACGAGTTTACCATGCTGTCGTACATGTACGACTGTCCAAACACTCTAGCCTTTGTTTTAGGCGCAAGGCAGAGGGAGTTGGCGGACGAGTACCTTGCCTTGTTGTATTTATGCTAATTGTACTTGTTGGATGTCGGTTTGGTCTAGGGCAAATGAATGAACGAGAATAGAGCTTGGAGAGGCTGGGGGGGACGAAATGCCGATGCGCCTTGTTGAATGACGACATGGCACAATACTGAGCGTAGCCAAACACAACCCGAGTGATTGATCAAACCTGTTGGGGCTTCTGGATTTAGGGGAGAGTCCAACAGCCTCATGGCCATCAGGCTCTCTGGAGGCCGGCCTTGAAAACGCCCTGCTGGCGGTGTCCGATTCGTAAGCTCATATGCAACGGCCTCCAACTGGGCCAATCAGGGGTGCATCAACGATGCCTTGCAAGATGCCTTTTTTTGTACGCCCATGTATGTATGCTGTTCGGGGCCTGTTTGTTGAGGCATAAATCATCGAGTCGCCCGCGGCCTGTTTGCCCATTCCTTTTCCTCCTCTTTCTTCTTCCCATCAAGGCTCAACAGCAAACTACTTCGCCATCGACTCATCTATCCTAATTATCACTCATCTCCATCTTTCCCTCTTCACCTTGAGTGTCTAATTAATAATCCTCCTTCCTCTGCGCAAAAAAAAAAGAGGCAGAAACACGAAAGATACCTCCCACCCATGGGTGGGAGGTATCTGGCAACATGAACCCGCCCCCCGACTGGTCCTACGGCTCACTTGGTTCGGGGTGCTTTCCCCTCGCGGGGTTTCACCCAGAACTTTCAGCTTCTTTTCTCAGAAAAGAAGGTTTTCATTTATATACACCGATGATCTAGGGTCGCTCCTATCCAAACGAAGATGGGCAGCATCAGGTCAATGGCTGGCCACTGGACATGAGTTCTCCTCTCATGTCCAACCTCCATTCCTAATGCTGCTTTGACTCCAGGAATATATTTTCCATTTCAGCGACCTACAGACACGTCTTCGGGCTACACATATACACAAGCCCAACATGCGCAGCCGTGGAGCCCTCAGCTTGAGGACTTGCTAGTCCCCCGTGGCACCTCCATCGCTGGAAAGAACCCGCACCAACTATACCTACTATCTCTAATCCCTCCCCGATGAATCTAGCAACTGCATTCATCGGGGGGGGATTAGAGGTTTCCCGGACCCGGTCAACGTCGTTAAAAGGTGTCCTGTTGTGATTCCGACTCACGGATAGCAACATCATTCATCCCCAACGCTCTAAACTCCCGCCAAACACCGACTCCTCGCACAAACAATATTATTTTCCAACTCTACTACTGTTCAAGATGGATGACCACGAAGCAGACTACAATCTGCTTCCCATGAACGGGCTCTTCGACATGGACTTTGATGTGCAAGATGGCACATCTCAGTACTCGTTCTTGAACCCGGGATTGAGTGCGAATGACGCAGTCTGTGCCGACGCATCTTTGGCGATCCATCTGAATGACTATCTTACTACGAACTTGTTTGACTCCGTTCCCGATCTATCTGTTCCCATCTTACCCTACTACGATAACCTCTCGCTGTTACAACCCACCTATTTCAGCGATCCGCTACAGCTCTGGGGTCCAGACATGGCCTCCACTTCATCCGGATTCCCCCCTATGACGCCTCTGAACTCACTAAACACCCCCTTAACTGAGTCCCTCAACTCCTCAACTAACAGCATTTCATCCTTCTCAAACAATCCCAGTCCACGAGATCCACTGCTCCCGCAGAGCAGTGGACCAACACCAGAACCACCATCTACCGACGAGCTAACAGAAATAAACAGCAAACCGCGTCGCCGAACCAAGGCGAAGCTTGGTACCCGCCCGTGTGATATAAGGTAAGACACCTGGAGCTGCCGATTACATTGATCTTGCTCATGCTGATACAATGGACAGGAAACAGAGGCGCAAGGAGGACAAGCCGCGGCAATGCGAGGTCTGCGGTAAAGGGCATCTATGCAATCGTGATTTGCAGAGGCATTACAGGTCAAAGCATCTGGAGAAGGCCATTGAGCTGGGACTGGACATGTCCAAGCCGGTTTGCAGGTACTGTGGAGAGGATTTCGCGCGGAAAGATCATCTGAAGAGGCATATGAGGAGGAAACATGGAGGTCGATGACGGTGACAGGATCATTTTGGACTTGATTATTCTTGTTTTCTGGACTTTTTTCGCTTGCGAGGTTACATGCGTGTATGTATTTCTTATCCTTTCCACTTGGCTACATGGATTAAGGGCGTGTTGTTTCTTCAGCGTCTTTATATATATTTCTATAAGTTTTTATATGAACGGGGTTTTAGGTCGTCTTCTTCCATATAGCCCATCGGTCCACTAATGGAGCCGAGTAATGGGGGAATGGAATGATCTTTCAAGTCCAAAGTCGTGTGATGGCACGAGATGATTGCGGACGTGGAGTTCATAGACTAAAGCTGGGGCGCAGTAGTTAAGCAACACATCCGGTATGGTGTAGTGGCTAACATTTCGCGCTCTCAACATCAGCTGAGGGATCAGTACCGCGGAGCCCAGGGTTCGATTCCCTGTACCGGAGAAGTTTCCTTTTTTTGGTGGTGGCCTCTCTTTTTACGCCGTTCACCAGAGGCGCCCCGAGGTAACGCACTAGCAAACAGACCGGCCGAGCAAACATAAAGAGTCCTTGCATATGAGTAGGTTAATAAAGCTGGATGTGTGTAACTTTGGATAGTATGAGGGTATCTTTCTATTGCTCTTCCAGAATGGTCTAGGCCGTCAACTTTACTCCGTGAGCTCCATCGCAACAGAGAATAAAGACGGGAGGTTTTTCGAATTGCCAATCAATTATCCCACATGTCCTAATTGAACAGGCGTTTACTGATATTCCGGTGTGTATTGGACGGATTTCTCGACTGACTGCCCAGACTACCACTTTCGTCGTTGTGGCCAGTGACAAAGCCCAAGTTACCCGGCAACGCCGCACCTTGGTAACCAAACAACTCATCCGTCTTGTCCCATAACTACACAGCACCTATAACTTTCACGGTCGAACTTGGGTGATTGATTCTGGTGCATACAATCCTCTGCGACTTGTTTCCGTTGTGTTCTCCTTTCTCTTCACCCCCTCAGCTTGCATATCTCCCCCTCTTTCGCACACTCTGGGTGCGAGGACTCGTGAATGACGGGCACCTCAGACAAAGAATTCGCACTCTTTTATATCCCGATCAAGTATCCCAACCTACCAGAGCCTCTAGCTCTTGGGAATGAGATCTTGTTTTTGAACCAGAGTGGCTCTTCAAGGTACAGTCTCATCCCGAGTTTGCTCCATTTCGCGACTCATGAACTCACAACGAAGCAGACTCGAGAGCAAATGCTTTTCTTCTCCAAGCTCGCTCTCTAAGCAAAGCTACTACCCTCATTCCTTGTTCTATTCACGGCCATGGCGTCAGACCAGGGGGCCATCGACCCCCCTGAGGGGTATCTCGTCACCGACTGCCCCAACCCTGCAGAGAACGGCACCCTCTCCTGCCCCTACATCGGCTGCGATGGCTTCACATTTTCCTCCGTCAAAGAGTGCTAGCAGCACGAAAAACGATGGCACCAAGGCGGGTATGCCTGCGGTCAGTGTGGCGCCAACTTTGCTGCTGCCCCGGCCCTTGAACGACATGCTCGAAACAGCGGCCACTCGACCGAATGGATCTGCCGCGACGAGGAGTGCGAGGTGGCCGGAACGCCATTCACCTCTCGCACGACATACGTCGAGCACTTCCGCGAGTCCCCGGCTCATCGAAACGGGATCGTCACCGACGACATTCTCTATTCGCTAGGCACCCTTGACGTCGCCCCCTCAGACTATGAAGAACAGACTGCCAGCGCCGACACTCACCCTCAGATCGTCAGCTCCGACTTTTACGTCTGTCGCGAGCCCTGCTGCCGCCGCTTCGGCACAGACTACCGCTGCAAGTCCGAGTACGAACGACACGCCAAGGCACGTTTCCATCTCTCAGCTGCAGACGTCAACAGGACCCTGCTCGAGAACATGCATCCCGGCCCAGCACTCGTCGCCGAGCAGGAAGCAATTCGAAACTTGAGATGCAATGCCCCGGCGTGTCCCTGGTTTGGCGAGATCTTCTCCACCGCAAACGGATTGTTCACACATCTTGCAAAGGAGGAGCATCGCCGGGCGTGGTTCGTGGGATCTGATGACGAGCTGACTCACGACGACGAAGAGGTCCCTGAGCTCGCTGGCATGCTATTCAACTACTCTGGGGAAGGAGGCAAGTGCGTGAACAAGAAATGTCCAAAGTACGGGTCAAAGTTCAACACGGTTCTGAGGATGAAGCAGCATGCTCACTCGTTTGCTCACGCCGTGACCGAGGAGGACATGGTCTCCACTGGTGAATCCTCCGACGAGGACTGGAAGAGCTGCGACATGGACGGCATGCAAGTCACCGAGGACGAGGCCCTGTGGAAGTGCGTCAAGAAGGGGTGCAAGGGGTTCGGCAAGGTCATCAACCAGTGCGGGAACGCCAGGAAGCACTTCCACTCCATCGCGCATACCACTGCCGATGACAACGGAGGAGCGACTGCTGAAGACATGACAAGCCCCTTCACGACGCCCAAGTCGGCCCCCCTGAACCCTTTTCCGACTCCGATCGAATTGCCTTACTCGACTATTCCTTCCACTCCTGTGAGCCCCTCCGCTGGCAGAGGGCCACCTACAATGAGAACCCCAGCTTCGACTCCGCGAGGGCCTCTTCCGGGATCCCTCCAGACTCCGACAGCTCGAAAGTCAGTCGGGCCCCGGAGAGCCCCCGCCGTCCCGATGCTGTTTCAAAAGCGACAGGACGAGCTGGAGCGACGAAACAAGGAGCTCGAGGAGAGAGTTCAGAAATTGGAGGAGCAACTGGAGAGATTTTTGGGCAAAGAGGTATCGGAGAGCAGCTCCTGCGACGCCGAGCGTGTTGCAGCTCTGTCCAAGTTTGTGCGGGCCTCGTTTCGTCCTGCTGTGAGCGGGGAGGAGGAGCTGTGAGGTGTATGGATATCCGTGCGTGAAAGATGGCTACATGTTGAAGCGGAAGGGATGTTGTACGATGAAAGGACCTGAACAAAATGTATGAGATCAAGAACAAAGTGTACTTTATATGGTGTGTCTATGAATCTACACACAATGCTAGGAGATTGCAATCATTTCCCCCAACTTTCGGTAGTAAATCCCCAAGTGATCCTGAGCGTGAATACATGCGACAAATCACCAAGTGAAACCATCCTCCGTTTCCTCAAAGATGTCACCAGAGGCCTTCTCGACCTCTCCCTCGGCCTCCTCCACTTCATCAGGGGTCAGACCATCGACCTGGTCCTCCTCGTCAAGCGAGTCGGTGACGTCTTCAATCTCAAAAGTCCCTCCGGTGCAGCGGATCTGAGTGCCGGCAACCTCGACATCAACAGCATCGTCGGATCCAAAGTAGTGCTCGAAAGCCTCCCTGTCGACAGCGAGTTCCATCTCGGGCAGGTGCTCATATTCCTCCGGATTCTCAGCGACAAAGACCTCGAGGTCGACGTCAGAGTGCGAGGGAGACATGCCGACGACTTGGGCGTCGTGGAGGACGTTGGGCTCGTCGTCGTCGTCGGGGTCGGAGTAGTAGGGGTTGGGGTCAAAGAGGTTGTTGACGGAGATCTCGTCGTCAAACTCTTCCTCGTCGTCATCCATGTCGGTGTTAGAGTCAGAGTCCGAGTCGTCAGACAGGGGTGCATTCATGGTGATGGAGACCTCAGTGGTGGAAGAATCGACGCCAACAGAGGGGTCAGAATGAAGTCCCTCCATGGCAGAAGTCTCATGGTCGTGAGTGTCGACAGGGTCGGGGCCGTCCTCAGCAGCGCCAGTGGGAAGCTCAGTGTCCGATTCTTCGGCCTCGGCCTCGGCCTCATACAGGATCAGATCGACTTCCTCTGCCTCCGCTCCCTAGACGGGAAGCAGATTCGTACCGATCCGAATGTCGCCGAGGTCAAGCCCCAGGGCTCTCGCTTGATCAAGCTTCAGGTTAGACTTCCAGACAATGTCCTCACAGACGAGTCTCCCTGCACGGCGAGCGGCTTCCTGATCCATGAGGCTGGACTGGATGACCTCGTGGAGAGACTGCTCAGCCGGGTCCCAGGAGCGGTAGGGCCAGGTAGGGAGGCAATCATCGCCGATGGCCACGTCGATCAGACCAGCACCATCACACTTAGCTTGCTGGAGACGGAGGTTGGAGTTGCAAAAGATGTGCACCTTGAACTCGGGGGTCATCAGGTTGAGAGGCAGGCCGTTGAGCCGGAGCTGGTTGTACTCGGCGATCTCCTCAGCGCCTAAATCACTGTCAATAACGCATGACAAGATTTTTAAAAGAAAGACGTACTCATGTTTGCGTCAGATGAGGATAAAAGGGAATTAAAGGAAAGGTGTTGTTCGGGGTTTGGGGGTCAAAGGGAACGGGTGCAAACTCCGAAACCAGGGATGGGGTGGAGGAGGTTGAAAGGGGAGAAAATGGTGCGTGAGGAGTAGGAGCATAAGAATGGCTGAGTATGGTCTAAAGCTTTGCCCGCATCTGTCCAATTTTCAGAGCATGATCATGGCACTATCCTCAGAATATTTTAAATACAAGCTTGGTATTATAGTCCTTTGATTCAGTATTGTTTACAAGGTCATTCAATGCGAAATAGTCGGCAGGTTTTGTTTGGCGATATCTGTTTGCACCTGGGTGTTCGCATCGTATCCCCTCTAGTGTCGGTTCGTAGCTTTGAAGCTCTCTGGCTTTGCTTATATAAACGAAACTAAGATTTTACCATGATAGATTTTCGAAATTGCTGCCTCTGAGGAGCATCAAGGATATGGCTCTGTATTAAAACGCTCAGAAATTCTGGTTCTTGATATACAAACGATTGTGGAATAGGTCCTTGTTTAAGAACTAGGCTTTGACGTGAGCATCTCAGGTACTCAAGATCTACCATTATGTCCTCGCGAGTACAAGTGTCGAAAAGACATTGTAGCAAACAGAAGCCGAAAACAAAGCACTCTTGCAGAAGAAGGGTCTATCCAAGACCATTGAAGGATGATGATAGAATACTATTGAAGACGAATCAACACTTGGATACTGTATTCAAATACCAAAGGATAGATCCCGAGTCAAACGTAAAAGACATGCTCTCAATATCCTCAAACGACCCGATACAGACCGCAGCAAGAATACAATAATGCCAGTACACATAGAGCCCACCATCCTACTCGTAGAGCAACATCTAGTCTCCCAAGACTTTCCAATCTCCTCCTTGATCCTCCCAACTCCTCCTTGATCTCCCTCTCCGAGACTTGCAGGATCTCTCCAAGCCTTCCAAAACCTCCTTCGACACTCCCCTCCCCTAGTATCGAACAACCTTCCATCCACCATGTTCTGGATCTTCACCAGCTGCTTCGGACGCCGCAAGAAGCCCGAGCCAGAGACCGGCCAGCCTAACTCGGACGTTCTCACCTCGTACTTCTCGACCAACACCACGTATGTTGCTTCCGAGGATCGCCCCTGGTTCCGCAACGGTCCGATCCCTATGTACGAGACTCGCACTCAGATCCAGGGATGGGTCAACCAGCTTCCTCATGGTAAGGCCATTGATCATTCTTACAGCCCCCAAAGCATATCGAACTGACACTTACAGTTGTAGCTGGAATGCCCGAGGGCTATGTCCTTCCTGCTGCGCCCATGCCTGTTGCTCGCATCCCGCGTACTCAGACAACCCGTCGCCTGACCGACAACTAAAGGGAAAACACATGACAGAAATTTCGGGAATTAGAAAGAAGTATGAAGAAGTCATCATGGTTATTGATTGTGAGAGAGTCTATCCGTGGTTTCATTGGATTGGCATATGCCCGGTATCGTTGTTGGACGCTGGTGTCTCGACGTAACGCCTTTTCCTCATCCTGTCTATAGTCCAAGTCCCTTTCAAATGTCATGACAGCCTAACCTGGCCTTTTTTACACCTCACTCCTCTGACTGCTTGTTTCCACGGTTGGAATCGTTACTCGGAGGTTGTTACCAGGATCGAGTGGCATTGCGAAATAGTCCCTGCCGTCGTTCGTTCGTTCGCTCGTCATAGTATCGCCACTCCTCACTGAATATCTCCCATATCAACCTCCTCAACCTTCTCGCCTCCCTCTGTCTCAGCTGGAGCATCTATAACCACGGTTAGCCTTCCATATCATACGTCTCAACCTCCGGAACACTCACCCTTCATCTCCGCCTCGCCATCTGCCTCCATCTTCCGCTTCAGCGCATATCCCATCTTCTTCTCCATCTTGCGCGCCCTCTTGGCGCTCACCTTGGCCCTCGGTCCGCTCGTCGGTAGGAGGCCCGCCCGTGCGCCTCTTGTGGTGTCGGCCTTTGCGATCTTGGACTTGGGCATCTCGGAGCGCTTGCGCCGCTCCTTCTTGGCCTTGGAGGCGCGCGCCGCAAGGCGGTTCTTTGAGGGGCCGTTGGGGTTCTTGACGGACGGCATTGTGACGTTCTAGGCCGAGATTTTGTGTCGAGGAAGAGATGTGGTGGCAATGGAGGTTTTGCGACAGTGTTACTTTTTCGGTCAGGATTCTCGGTGAGGGTTCGGTGAGCCGCAGCGCTAGACAGCCCCGCTACAAGATCTGTGTTCCAGAACTTCGATCAGTGGGGCAACTTTTCTGAGGATCATCCAGTGTCAATCTTAATGTGTCTATTATTCAAAGCCCTTTCAATTGTACGCCCGGTATGTAATCTAGAATACATCTATTTAGACATGCCTTTCTCATGTCGTTAAAATATTGTCGGATTAACCGAAAGAAACGTTGTCGTGTCATCATATACAAGGCGCATCCCATGATGGCGTCAAGGTATAGACGAGGACATGACAATTTATACACAGCCTAGCCTTGACGCCATTCTGAATTTGTGCGTTATGCTCATCTCCAAGAGCCCCCTGGCTGTTTCAAGGAGCCCGGGTTTGGTGATTCCTGCCCATGGTGCTGGCGCTATCCTCACTGTTAGGGCCGAGCATCCGTCGGCTCGGATCGTCGTCATCGTCGCTCATTAGTCCGTCCAGCTCAAATTCCTGAGCGTCTTGAACTTGGCCATCTTCCACAGCCCGGCCGTTGACATGTGTGCTGTTGGTGCCAAAATTCTTGGTGTTCAATGGAGGGTTCGCGAGTCGGTCCCAAAGATGGATGAGCATGTTGGTGAAAAGGAACAGTAGGGATGCGAGCGAGAAGATGATAAGGATGTAAGAGACGTGATCCATGCTGGAGCCGGCAACGAGGGACATCTGCTCCTCGGTAGCGCTCATGAAAAGGAAACCAGCAGCATACATGAGCTAGACCTGTTAGTAAATGCGACCGTTTCAAGGGTGTTGGAACTTACGAAAACAGGAATGAACTGGAAGCTGTTTGCAGCTCGTCCGTCCTCTGAAATGGAGTGCGCATCCCGAAGGATAAAGGCAATCTCGATAATTCGAGTGACACCAACAGCCATGAGGGTGTATCCAAACATGGTGTGCGTAGCAGCGCTAACCATCAGCTCCTGCGGGTGAGCAGACATTGCCCAGCCGGTAATGAGGATGACGAAGCCCGGGATGAAGTTGCGCTTGGGGTTTCCATCACGATCCTTGCTCAACCAAACACCTGCCAGGCCGGCGCACCACCAGATAATGCCCATGGTTGTGTGCTGCCAGTCATTCTTGACCCAAGGGCCGCCCCAGCGGTGCTCAGTGAAGGTGTTGACGCAGCCCCAGGCGGCAATGACAGCGCTGTCGTAAAATTCTTGGGAACGTCCACGGCTTCGAATCCAGAGCTGGCCGACGAGAAGAATAATGGTGAGGAGAATTCCGTAGGCAATAAAGGCACCGCCCATAATAAAATGGGCTGCGCACTGGCCGAGGTGGTCACCCTGGCAAAAGCCAAGGGCCGTGATACCGCCAAAGATCATCTGCGTCCAAGACAAGACAGGCATAGCCTTTCCGATGAAGGAATGGCACGGTCGGATAAACTTTCGAATCTTGCCATTGATTCCCTTCTCCCAGTGACCCTTCAGATACAGCCCAAGAACAACCTGCGCGGCGAGGAGCAGCTGAAGAATGTGGGCGAATTTGCCGTGGACGTGGTTGGGGATGAACTCGCGGCCCTTGTGCGCGTGGCCGAGGAAGAAGCCCAGAATGGCGAGTATTGTGCCAACGGCCTGGGTCGGAACGTGCCATCGATTCTTGGTCATCTAGAAAACGTCAGCTTTACTCGCAAACTCGATGGCTCGTATCGCATACACCCAGGACCATGCCAATTGGGAAGATGACGCCGTAGGCCAGCATCTGGATAAAGATGTGGATCCATAATACCGTATCCTGCCATCAGTTAGATTCTCCTCTATGCCGTCCGATCGTGTACGCAACGCACCAGCGGCTCGAGAGACACTGTCTGGCCCTCGGGGATGTGACTTGTATCGTGTTCGTGGGCTTGGGCGACCATTGTGAAGAGAGCGATTGCGAGCCCCGACAACATTGAGGGCGCCCCGAATGCCCTCGACTTATATCCCATGGCCATGATCGCGTTTCGGGTCTGAATCAGTTTCTGAAACCCGCGGTGTCTCGACGACGCAGTTCGGCCGTTATCGATGTTGTTTCCGCCGCTTCCGTCGCAGCAGCCGCCGGTGGGGGATCGTCAGACGATGAAGCGGAGGTATGACGGCACGATCGAGGGCAGCGTCGACCGAGTAGATCAATAGTTGATAAGCGAGTAACAGTGTCCGGGGCAGAGCAAGTAAATGCCTGCGGTCGCGATGCTAAAATAACACTGAATCAAGCTCCTCTGGGGAGACGAACGAAAAGTACGCTGCAACAGGAGGGTTACTCAAGGGGAAAGAAGAACCGAAAGTCTTCCATGTTTATAGCTTAGGAGTAAGCCTCCACCATGCGCATCCTTTCGACACCCACCCAACGACAGCCAAGGCCCCAATCCTGAAGCAGCACTACTGGGGGTCAGTGAGGGCGTCATTCCGGAGCTTTCGGCATATGCAAAAACCACGGGCACCTGCAATATTACACTGGAGCTGGCGGTGATTGGCCCTTGGCGCTGGCGTCGGGCATCCAACAGTGGGTGGATGCTTGGGGCTGCTCGGGCTGGACCCGCTAGAAATTCGGTAGGCCAGGGGTGAACAACCGCCAGAGCCTTTTACCCCGCTAAAATTCGCTGAAGATGGGACTTGACGCGTCCGAGAGACCCGGATTGGGCCATCCGTATTTGAAGTGTCTTGTTGTTTGCTATCAAGTTTTAGGGGAAATATTTTGAAAGCGACAGATTCTGAATATTTAACAGTTTCCATTTCAACAATAAATTCACAATTATCTTGTTCCCCTATCCTTCTTACTCTGGTCTCTCCTGAGTCCCCCCTGATCCAGTGCTTGGCTGCCTCCTGATTTAAGGTGTACACGTATGCCTCGCTTGGATCTAATACTTGGCCAACCCTCATCACTGCCCTTTTTTTCATCCTCATTTCCGGACTCACTAGTCGAGTAATAGTTCCATGGTAAATTTATTGGCTTAAGAGGCAATCGCTGAATCACAGTGGTTTTCTCCTTTCTATTGAAGCTTGACAACTTGTGAACTCAACTTCAGCACGCCGTGATCAAAGCGACTTGGGCTTGAGATAATGGACATCAAAGGACCATAATGACTGAATAACTGCTTTGACTACATGTCTACTTAAAGGCCTTGGAATGCTTGGCTCGTCTTCCTCGGACATATTCGGATTTCTTATGTTTCTTATACAGAGAAGACTGCCAATTTAGGGAAACAACCAATTTACCCCACTCGAATCCGGTTTTACAATTCCAACATGGCGATTCTTGCTCGTGAGGAGACAATCGCGAGTGTAAGTGCTGTTGTTACTTTACTCGTGGTTTTAATGGGAATCTCTATCGCCCTTTCCCTCTACTTGATCCTCGGACTTCATGACCTTCTGGGGCCCATCTCTCTTCGAAGACCTGCCAGACTTGATAGTCCACGCAGAAGCCGGTTTGTCTTACCCTGGCGTAGAGGTAGAAGGGCTAGAAGAGATTCTCCCTCTCCGCATCGCCAAAACGACGAAGCATCTCAGGAAGTCACCAATGACGGCCAGACCCGGTCACGCGCAACGAGCGTCTAGGGTAAGTTGGCAAGCAAGTCGATTTATTGGAGATGAACATGAACCACCAGGCAGGTCCTGGACGTCAAAGGAAGGGCAGTCTGAGGCATAGATAGGTAACAGATGGTCTTCCTTTTGTTCTCCAACCTCTCGACTATGCGTGATTCCATAAACCTCCTGGTACCGGCCCAATACCCCAACGCCAAGCAAGGAAGCATCAAAGCCAAAACTGAAACCTCATGCACCAGATTGTTTGTTCTTTTCTCCCTCCTTTTGTAGAATATCCTTGGCCTTGCTCCAAAGTTCTGCCTCCATATCCCGCTCCACTCTTGCTCCCCGACTGTTCAGCCAGCCCACGTCCAGATTGCCTACAGCTCCCACTCCGTTCGGCTTCAGCGATGCTTTGGGAGGACCATTAGGCTCCTGACGTTGAGGGTTGGCTAAGTTCACGATTCCGGCCTCCTCCAGAGCCAAGATCTGTCGCTTCATCTTGACATCGATGGTGTGCAGCGTGGTGAGAAACGAGTCTGTTGCAGAGCGGAAAGCTTCTTTCTGCGAGGGAGGATCTAGTGATGGCTTGGCTGCTTCGGCAGTAGGGTCCGAGTTTGGAGCTACATTGGTGGAGGAAGGAGTTGTGAGAGCGTTGAGAGCGGTGGCCGTGTGGCTCATGAGCTGGACTACGCAGTTGTCGATGGCATTGAGTTGCTGGATGTTTTCTTCAACGGTGAAGGGCTCGTGATTGCGCGATTCGTCGCCGTCGCCCATGATGACATCTTTTGGTGAAGCCATCTGAAATAGACGCTCTTGATTGTCAAAGTCCAGTGTGTGAGGTTAGGTGTGATTGTAGTCGTGGTTGAAAATGACCGACACACGTGAGTCTTTCACGGGGTGAATTGGTACGTGATTTGACAGTGACGGAGAAAAGTGAGTTGATGCACACTTTGGGTCTAATGAAGAGCCGATAATCCAATGGTTTTCTGGCTAACAAGATGTGAGTCGTCTGTTGATGTTGTGGTTGTCAAGGTGGGTTGGCAAGCATGAGAGCATTGCTGAAGTTGGCGAGCTAAGGTACGTACTGCTGCCAGACCTGCCTGCTAGGTGAGCAACCTCAAGGGGTCTGTGCACCATCAAGTCCTGGTGTGAGTCTGTTATGGGGACAAAGAAACATCTCCGAGATCATAGCAGATGCGGCTATATACACCATCAAACTTTGAAGAAGCAAATTAAATTATCAATCACCGAGTTGATTTTTTTTTGTTTCAGCCGACTTTGACAGTTTCGACTCATTCAGTTGTTGGTCATTCATGCTGTCTGGGCCCTCGGCGCTTAATCCTCGGCTAACGGAACGGGCGCGCAATTCCAGGCGCGCTTCAGCCTGTTCACCTCCAACCTTGAGTAAAGCATCACCTCAAACTTATCGACCAGCCTTGCAACGACTCCCACCCGGCCTTGTCATCTATTCCAAGGCGACCTGCAAAAATTTTATTCAGAGCTATTGTTCCCTAACATTTGATACCCTCCTTCGAGAACGACTGTTTGCGCCAAGCCTTGATCTCCATCTCATCGCAACCTTCACCTTCGCATTCTTGGGGCTTGTGGCTGGGGAGATCCGCGAACACTGCTGTTTCCTCCCAAGATATGAGCCGTCGTTGAGAGGAATCTCTTCTCTCAAAGAGCGCTAGCTGAGCAGGCGCATACATCCGCCTTTCCTCTTCTATCTCCTCGTCTCGCGCGACCAGCATCATGTCTGCGCCGGGT
>JABFFE010000570.1:0-12578 GCA_013623625.1 Fusarium setosum | reverse complement strand
GGGGGAGACTCCCCAGCACCCGAAGCAGGCGATGGCGAAATATTTATCGACGAGATAAGTTGATGGCGGTGATGAGGAGCCGTTGCCCGAGTCTGACGGTATGTTGAAGGTGGGACCTCTATTTTACCTTTACTAACACAAATGAAAGGCAGCAGTACTTCGCCGAAGAAATCTTGAGTTGAGTCAAGGTTGGATTTTTCTCCGAATATTCATTCGTAGCCTTTGAATTAGGCTGTCTGCCATGTACTTAACCTGTAGTAACCGTACTGCTGGGAATTAAGGTTGACCCTACACTGTGATCCTGACTGTGCTGCGCTGTGCTCTCGGTCATTTATTATTCCGGATTAACCTCTCTCCCTCGTCAGTCATTAATAACAAGGACTCACTCCCCCAATGCCACTGCAATCTCAAGATGAGCTTGTCATGAAGTAACAAGATCCTTTGGGGCCCCACTAATCAAGCCTGAGTACAAATACTCCCCAGGGGAAACTAACTAACCATTATTTTAACTACCACACCCATCATGTCCCATGTTGACCGTGTTCTCCTCCTCATCGATAACATACATCCCAGAGAGCCTGATCATCCAAGTAACTCTTGCTGCTCGACAAGAGAGCCCCTGCGAGCTGCCCCAGGTGAAGAAGGTTCGCCTCCCGAAAGGCTCTGGTGGGTTGCTAGTCGCTGCTCATCAGTCTCTCCTGTCTTCTTCCTGAAAGTTGCATGGCGGGCGGGACTTGTGCAGAGGGGTATTGGATGGGAGACTTGGTAAGCTTCGGTCAAACACGGAAGACCGTGATCTCGCCGTTGTTGTTGTGTTGTTGTTGTCGGACGCCGGGTTCTACAGGGGTTTTTTTTTTTTTTTTAACTTCCTTCGGAAACTCCCAACCTTTGAGCGTTCGCACTCTGGTTCCGGGGACAGAAGGGGGTGCTCACTTTGGGGGGCCGTGGAACCAGGGGCTAGGGCACTGGCGTTGTCTTTGAGCGGAAGTCGAGGTTCTGCTGGTGCGTCACGGGGCGAGGACAGGTTGCTGCTCTGGCCTTGTGAGCCTGTATAATGAGGGAAACTCGGTCGTCGTGGATGATTTGATTCTGAGCGCCAAAGACTCGAGCTTTGCAAGCGGAACGGTCATTGCCCTGCGGGCCTCGAGCTCAAGCAGTGAAACGTTTGACATGATCCAACAATCAATTAGTATCATCTCTGACAGCTTCAGGTCAGAGGAAAAAGGGCAAAAGAACACAGTGCCTAGACACAAATAGGTATTTCATCGGCCTAATGCCATATATACTTAAACCTTCTCAAATTAAACCTTCCCAGCTGCTATTACTATATGACCGAAAGAGTCATCCAGGCCTCTATTAACCAAGATGGCCTTCTAAGATAATACTTTTGCTTATTAAATCAAAGAGATTAATAATAAAAATAAAAAAAAAGATAACCCCTGGTTTAGGTATTAAAACTACTACTAGCGAGGTTTAAATAATTATACTTATAAGAATAGGCTTAGAAAGAAGAGTCTTTTTAACTTATATTTATATGCGCCCCTTATTAATAAGTAGCATCTCTAATTAGGCATCTCTTGCCTTAAACCGGGGGGGTTTTCTCGAGAGCCATGATCGCATTTACCGTCACGGCATACCACCTCCGTCCTGACCTAGCCTCGGAAAAGGGGGCTGATGAAGGGGTTATATAGCAAAGGGTGTGGAATTCAGTGATTTTTAAGGACGTAGGACGTTCAGTTCAGGGGGGGAAGAAGCCGGTGATGCCACTGCTGTCGACGGCAAGGCCTGCGCTGACAAGACACTGGCCTGCGGTGGGGCAGGCCTCACCGACACGACCGCGAGAAGCACAGGGGTTCCTGACGCCGCCGCTGTCTGACGCATAGTCCCGTAACGATGCCAAAGGGGAAGAAGCGGCGGTGTGATGATGATGATGATGATGATAATGAGGAGGAGGAGGAGGAATACCAGAAGAAGACTCGAGCCGTTTCCACTGCAAGAGTGGACGTTCCAGAGGAAGATGAGCCATACATGTCTCAAAGAGAAAGGTCGGAGGCGGCGGCGGGTCGATGAAAGGGAGGTAGATAAGGAGCGCTCTATCAAAGCTCGCAAGACCGCTGCTCTATCTAGCAGACGACAGCAGAGACGTAGGTCGATACAATTGGGGGCTGGCTGGCTGAAGCTAAGGGCAGATGTGTCGGTATGAGCATTCGCCACTGGTACATGGGACGCCGGAACATTCATGTCAATCAGCCATCCGGGGGCCTTTATCCAGGCCCAGCAAAGGGCTCACTCGCTGGAGTCTGGGACACAGACTTGCTCGAAATTTTGAGTACAAGCCAAGGCTGGGGCTCTTCGAAAGGATGTTGGCTGAGGAAGTTTGCAAACAGGACGTGGTTGTAAAGTAAAAGGAAGTCTGCTGTGTGACTTGGAAAGGGCATGTGAAAATGTCGCATGATAGAACAGGCAAGGTGATATAGGTATTGAAGAGTCATGGGTGTGACATTAGTATTAGAACTAAAGTCGTGGACATACCCAGTCTACCACTCTATATCCGAGGCAAACTCCTCGTCGTCCGTCAAGGATGGGTTTCGATCGGCAGGCTAAAGTCGAGGTTGAGGCCCTCCATCTCGTCTGTGATATCGACTCTAGTGCGTTTTGCCGATGCTGGAGATGTAGGCTCGTCCCTTGCCAGCTCTCCTTCACCAATCTCCTCTGTCGAGAGAGGGGGGGCTCGGGATGGCGAAGATAGCCTGCATGGAGTTGTGTGTTTCCCGGGGGCGAATTTCGGCTCTGCCGTGCAGCCAAACTGCCTCATTGGTGTCAAGGGGAGGCGACGGTAGGCACACATCGTGACATGTTCGTGTCTGGCTCTATCTTTGCGTTTCAGTTTCGAGCGGCTGCGACCCTCGGCTGGCGGGGCCCCGTGGCGTGGTCTCTGAAGAGGATAGTGAGCTCTTTCATCTCGTCGTTGGCCGTGGGACATCAGGGACATTGCAATGACACTGGGTCGACGTCATCGCCAAAGTGCCTCCTCACATGGGTGGTCAGCCCACGCTTGGTGGTGAGCAGGCCGCCGCAGAAGGGGCAGCGCCGGATGCTTGGGTAGTCGTGGTCCTCGGCCAGGTGCAAGAAGAGAGAGCCTCGCAAGTGTGCTCCTGCTTTCCAAGCTCTGTGTCGGCTGGGGCATTCCGGAGCTGGCCCGAGGAGAGATCGTGCTCGTGTGTCGCTGGCTGAAGTGCTTGGCTGCATTCTGGGGAAGGGCATCCTTGCAGATGAAGTAGACCGGCCCGATCCGCTTTCCCGGCGGCAGTGTACCAAGAAACGGTGCGTGAATCTTGTCATGTCGCCTCCACCACGTGGCGGCGAAACTCGGATGCGCCGTTGACGATGGTTGGTTCGTGGCCCAAGTCGAGAGACACTCTGAGCAGGAGAGAGGATGGTCGAAGATCCCCTAGCGGCACGTGCTTGGTCTTGTAGTGTCGTGTGATCGATGCCGGCTTCATTGGTTTCGCACGGCACACGAACGCATCTCGGCATGCCCCTGGTCTGTGGCTCCTCGTTCCCTTTGTCTGTTGAATTAGGGTCTTCGAGGATCTTCCACGCGCTAGCCATGTAGCTCACCAGCCAGTCCATGGTCTTCGCTGATCGGTCTTTGGCAATGGTGTGTCTTGGGTGACGCCTTCGGTCCACTGTCCCACCGCCTCTTTCCATCCGCAAGGCTGCGTGGGAGCGGCGGCCCGAGGACTTTGGACGCCGTATATGGACAGTTGTGAGACCGCGGAGCCTCAGGCTGGCGGCTTGGGCGCTGTACTTCTCGCGGCTGTTCTGGACGTGCATGTCTTCGAGGCGGCGTCTGCGCTTGTCGAGTGTTGTCTTGTGTTTACGTATCTCCTTCTGAGTTATTTCTTCCGGCGGAGGCTGGGGATAAGAGTTCTGCTCGGCCAGCTTAACGTTGATGCCCTTTTCCGCGAGTTTTGGGTCGAATCCCTTTACCATAAGCTCGAAGGCGTTCTGAGCTGGGTTAAGTCGTCACGTTTCTCGATGGAGGCCAGTTGCTCAGGCGTTGGATCAATCGGGGCATTGGGATCATTCCGGAGGCAAAGGTCGCGGAGGATTTGGAAGAGGTCGTCGTTCGAACCAGCGAACTCTCCAAATCGGAGTTTTGCAAGGTCAACGCGCACACGCTTGCTCATATAGTTATTCTCATACACGTGCGTCGAATGGCTCATGATAAAGTTGCGCAAGGCACCCGTAAGGCAACCTGTAAGGGCAAAATCAGAAACCGTATGTTTCCAAACGGGCAGGTGGCTGGTTAAGACTTACCATCAAGGTCGGCTCCAGCGCCAACTCGCATAGCATAGAGGCGAGGTGCGAAGGCGCATCCGTCCAGGAGCAGACAACGGCGGAAGATGCGTATGAAGACTGGCCAAGACATTGGAAGGATGAGCGAGTTGAGCATGCTATCCTTCTACTTGAACGGAATGTGATCAACGTCTTCAAGGTTCGGCCGGTTGAGTAAGTCGTCCACCGAGTTGATGTCATCTTCAAACGCCTTGAAGTGGATCCCAAGGACAGCAGCGATCAGGCGCGTGAAACATAGCAGGGGATAAGGCACGAGGGTCGCGGAGAAGCTGCATCTGTTGAAAGCGTCAGTCTCGTTGTCCCATAGCCCATCAGAGCTAGGCAGTGAAGAGCAAAAGGGGTTACTTACGACTCTCCCTTCTTGTGTTCCGGTGCTTCTTCCCTCAGCTTGTTCCGCGCGATCTCATTAGTAGCAAAGAGCCGCCTCCGGCCCGGGTCAACCGGGTCGCGAATGATAGCCATCTGGATATCGCGAAACTTCATTTTGCCAATGACCATGCCCCGTCGAGAGCCGCCGTACGCAAAGACAAGGAGGACTCATAGGAACAGGAGAGACGTACGTGACTAATCTCAGACACTGGGTCCCTTGTCTGCCTATCCAGGGTAATTCTTGGGGGCGCTTCAAAACCATTCAGTGGAGGGTCGAGGGGTCGCGACTTCTCTTGTCCTCAGTGACCTTGGCAATCACTGGCTTCCCCTCGTCCGGGTCTTCCTGGATGACATGGAGGAGCTCATTGAAGATCTCATCTTCCTCCTCCGGAGTCACAGAGGCAAATTTGTCCGACATGTTGGCGATGATGGTCATTGAGGCCGTGTCTGTCGTTGGGGCCGTGCCCTAGAGGTAGAGAACTCGAGGAAAGATGCCGGTCCACCCTGTGTATCTTGTGGACCTCGATCAACTCCTTTGCCCTTCGTTTTAGGTTCGAACGGCTGGCGACTCAGGGGTGGACGCTTGCGACGCTCTCGACATGCTTTGGTGGCCTGGTCGCCCCGTGCATCCAATCGCAATTTGGCCCTGCCCGATTAGCCCTTTTTCAGCCAAGAACTCCCGGAAGCCCTTGTCGGACCGTCCCGGCCGCTGATGCTTAGGGCTGATCCCGCCAGCTCGTTTGGGGACGGCTAAAAGAAGTGATTGGCCTTGCCGGCAGCGGTGATCTTCTTCGCTTTCGTGTGGGGGGTAGCGGGCGGCATTGGCGGTGCCATCGTTGGTTTCTTTTCTGCCATCTTGTTCAACCACCTTGTTCAGTCACAAGGCAGAGAGAGAGAACAAACCTGGGGCTTGTCTAATCCTGCGATGATGATGGTTTCATTAGTTTTATTAGGCACCACACCAAAAATGAACTTCAGAGCACACAACATGCATGGTTGCCTTGTTCCCTGAAGGAACCCGCCACACCGCAGTTGCACCCTGGGCTCCTTCGCCAATCGGTTGGCCCTAACGCTCACTCTCTGCGACAAGAGGAGTTGCGGTACAATCCAAATTCACGGTGCACACTTTCCTCACAACTTTCAAGTGCATGCATGTCACAACAGAACAAGCCCAAAAGTCGCGAAAATTAGCGCAATTGAAAGAGTGAGTGAGGGTTTGACTGAGCCATTGTTTTTCTACAAAGGGAAACAAACAATGAAAGCTATTTAAAATAATGCTGCGTAGATACCACAAGCTCAAACATCCCCGACCCTCTCTCTAGTCCCTTCTAATCTACATCGCCCTCATCACCGCCGGTTCACTCTCAACCACGGCGGCAACCTCTTTGGTGGAATCCCATCGAGGCATGCAGGGCACACCCACTTTTATCCATGATAGACCGCAATTGGTAGACCTCGATCAAAACCATCTGCTGGTTCAATGTAAAGCCTACGATGGAGGCCCGGATGACTCTTTCGGCGATGCAGCTGGGAAGGTCTATTGAGACAAGGTTATTGTGTTGCTATGGCATTGGGGCCGATGAAAATACCTATATATTGTGTGTAGATAACTGTGTTCTTTTTGATTCTGTGTTTTCCTCTGATCTCCCTCTGAGGGTGGTTGGAGTTATGATACCAATGCAGAAAGGCCAAGGAGACGCATCACCCACGCCCTACCTTTGCTCTCAGCGGGCTTCGTCGGAGATCTGGGCGAGTTGCAGTAACAATGGGCATCCATCTCCGACCAACTCTGGTAAGACGCACCTGAAAAGCTCTTTCGGCTTTGGCCTCCGCGAAGCCGGCTCTCTCGCATGAACACGCCGGCAGAATGCTCGAGAAGGGAAACCATTTTTTGATCTCGCCACATGGCCTTGCACTTTTATCCTCTCGGGTATATCGACCCGCTCTCTCCGGCTCGCTTTTCCTCCTCGGTCGAGCTCCATCAAGCAGGGGCTCGAGAGACGCTCACCGGCTGGCCCGCTGGACTATAGCGCCGGCAGCAGCAGCAGCAGCTCCCCCCTGGAGGATGTGATCCAAGATGGGCTGGAGACTTGGGCGTGCATGTTATGCGCATGCAGAAACAAAAGTTTTTTTGGTTCCATCGCCGCCCTGTGTCGAACGGGGGTGGAAGGGAGGCTCGATAACTCTTGAAGAGTCCACGTCCCTAATTTCGCCAACTGCTCGCAGTTGAGAGAGACCATCCTGTTCGCGATCGACAAACACTCTTTTGCGTCTCCTGGCGGGCGAAAGGGGTCTGGGACGTATTGATGATTAGCGGACTGTTGTGATGAGAATATCGGGATGTGGGCTTGCTGCTGCTGCTTCTTCAGCCAAAACCCTCCAGATCCAAACTTGGAGAGTCGAGGAGAGCCCATGTGGAGACTTGAGAATCCTCAACCAAAGAGGGTAAAGTGTGACGGTCATACTTAATTCCCAAGGGGATAGGCCAAAGGTTTATGTCGGCTGGTCGATTAGGGCGTGTGTGTCTGAGCAATGTACGGGTGAATGACTGTGTGTTGATAGCTGTCGGACCAACTCCTTTAGCTCTTGGATAAACGGCTGTATATGTATATATATACGTGAAGGTAGTCGAACGGGGGGGGGGCATGTTCTATCTGACGTGCGCGCGGCTGCCGGCAGCTTTGCCATCACTGCTTCGTACATGCTCACATCAATCCCGACGGATTTTACAGGTCGGCAAAGGTAATCCTCCCTGCTCATCCAGAGCAGACTTTTTTCGTCGCCGACCCCAAGCCCCATCCCGATAGACCAAAAGACCAAGAAAGAAGAAAAAGAAGAGAGAGGCTCCCTTGGCGATGAGCTTCAAGCCTGTGCGGGAAAATTGAGCCGCACAAGTGGGATGATGAGTTGCCTGCCATCTTCAGGTCAGAGGAAAAAGAGCAAAAGAAAACACAGTGTCTATATGTAAATGGGTATTTCGCCGGCCTAATACCATGTATACTTGAAACCTTGTCAAGATAACCCTTCNNGCCGAAAGAGTCATCCGGGCCTCTGTCAACCAAGATGGCCTTCTAAGATGATACTTTCGCTCGTTAGATCAAAGAGATTAACGGAAAAAAAAGACGACCCCCGGTTCAGGTACTGAAACTGCCACTAGCGAGGTTCGAACGATTGTACTCAAAAGAATGGACTTAGAAAGAAGAGTTCTTTTCGACTTACATTCACAATGCGCCCCCCGTTAACAGGCAGCATCTCCGATTGGGCGTCTCTTGCGTTAAACCAGGGGGGAGGTTTGTTTTCTCGAGAGCCATCAACAGCCGCCTCGCATTTACCGTCACGGCCACCCTCCGTCCGACCCAGCCTTGGAGAAGGGGGCTGATGAAGGGCTATAGCAAGGGTGGAATTCAGTGATTTTGGGGACGTAGGACGTCAGTTCAGGGGGGCGCTCTTTTCGTCGTTGCGGACGGCAATAAACGCAGATGGAGTCCATGAAGGCGGGGGCCGGCTATCGTTCTCGACACCTGCTATATCCTCGTACACAATGACTGCGGACGACGGAGCGAGCTCGAGGCCGCCTCGCGGGTTTAAACGGCAATCAAGACCGCTTCCACACAACGATGCTCTCCCAGCCCGTCATGAGTCTGGAAAACACCACGTCTCCCCGTCGAGGATTCAGACCAGCCTTGGAAGGACTTGCAGAACTGCTCCGCCGAGTCGCGAAAGACGGCAGGCGCGTTATAGGGCGCTGGGTCGGCCCGCAAGTGAATGGAACGCTTTCTCTTGGGAGTTTTGACGCTGATAACGACCTGCCGGGATTTGGCTACTGTGGGATGTTATTTTCAATAACCCGAGCAAACCGAGAGCGGGGGGAACAGCAGGACGAAAAGCCATGCTTCAAGAGAAGGAGGTGGTGACCTTGATGACGGCGCTCTTTGGCCCGGAAGGAGGTGTTGCTGGGTTTGGAATGGATAACCGGGGAAAGGCGGGCCTTGAGCCGGATGTTTCGGGCAGGCTTGCGCCGGGCCGACTTGTTGCAAATGATCCTTGGGATCCCTGGACACCAGAAGTGGTTTGTGGGCTCTCCAATGGTCGATACAGCCGAAAGCCTTCCATGGAGAAGCCCCCAGGAAAACAAGCGATAGGAAACTCTCGGATGATCTTGTTCCGGGGGGAGCACAGAATCCGAGTAGGGCAGGACACTTGATCCTGTATATTATGAGTGCACGGCCAAAGTCCTCCGGAGGCCAAACAAGAAAATTTGGTCCGACTTTAGGAAAATATCGAAGTCGACATGTCGATTCCAAAGTCGTCGTGTTCTCGGGTGGTTGCATTGAGTCCGTAGTTGGCCAGGCCCATGTTTGCTTGTGGTTGCTATCGTATGCCCCGCAAGAGAAGACCAAGCATTGTTTTTGGGTTCCAGGTGAGCCGGAGGTTTTGAAACCAAGACTACCAAGACCTCTGGAAGCGAAAATCAATGTGAAAGCCAGACGTTCTCCGTTAGGCCAAGCCTTGAAATATTTTGAGGTTCTTGTCCATCTCCGTGACAAAGGATCAACACGGATTTCTCGGGGCCGTGTTTCAGGAGCCACCTGACGTCGTGGCGGATGTCGATGGCTGGTCCCCAAGTATGAATTGGTGGAGAGAGCAAAGACATCCGTCTGTCCCAGCTCAACAACTGGTCGAGGCAAGTCCTGTCATCCGGCGGCGTGACATTCTTCCAATGAGATATTGGTAAAAATGCATCTGCCGAGTTGTCTTGATAGTTTTTCGGATGTGAGGATATGGCCTCCCCCCGGCAGCGATTAGGCCCTGGCAGAGACAGCGAATCCCATGGCAGAGGGTCTGCCTCGAGACTCGGCCGTAGTGACACTTGTCAGTTGAAGAGATTTCGGCGGAGCCTCTGCGACTTGGCGTGTTTGGCCCCCCCCTTCAGCGTGTAAGAGCCGGAGAGAGAGCCATGGAAGACCAGAAACGCAAGGTTCGTCGTCCATGCTTGGTGACTTCCTGCGAGGGAGGTCGCCGTGCGTGGGCGAGAGGGCGATTTCATCCCAAACTTGCTAGTCGAACCAAAAAGTTAGTGGTGTGGGAGAGAGGGCTCGCGGTCGGGAGTCGAGGACATACAGCGCAGAGGCGAGAGGTCTTCTCTCATCGATGCAGAGCTCTCGTTCAAGTCTGGAGAGTCGGCAGAGAGGGGATCATCAGTACACCTAGGGTTTCCCCCGGGGTGAGGTTGCCAAACGTGTGTCATTCAGGGTACCCGACGTTTGTCCGGATCCATCGATGATGGTCCAAGTATGTGTGCGATTCCCGAGTTCGATGCGGTGCTAGGGTTTGCCAAGTCACACCAGGGATGAGGACGGCTCATCCAGTCGTGTTAGGCTTCGCGCATTTGAACCCGACTCCTGCAGGGCACGGACCGTCTCGGTGTAGGGATCCGCATCGATCTGCTTCGCGAGATGTTGAATGGCTATTGAGTTGTGGATTGATCTGACGGGCGGTTGGCTTGATTGATTGATGATGCTTGGGCTGAGCTGACAGAAGCGGGGTAAAGGCTGATCTCGGGTGTGCACACCAGTAGAAGCCCCCACACGGTTAGTCAGCACTTTGCAGGTTGTTCCCCCACTCTGTCTCAAAGCTCTGGAGCCAATCCGCACCCGGGGTCGCCACTACCAGTTAACCGGTCAGATCTGATGTTGGAATCGGTGGAGAAGCGTTCCAGCGGTGGCAGAACCTGATTGGAACATTTACTGTGGAGCTGCTAGGGGGGCCCTGGTTTTTCTTTTTCCGGGGTATCGCATTAGGCCGGGTCCGAGTGGGAGAAGAGACGACTTCATGAGTTGCGACAAGGGCTCTGACCTTGATTGGCGGCATGCACTCTTGCGGGGGGGAGCTTGGATCTGTTCTGATAGACATGGCTCCAGTTTCCCGGTTTTCAGCTTTTGAACAGGAGAAAACACCACCTCTTGGGATCGGCGGCGGGGAAAATATGATATGGCATGTTGTCTCGCCCACGCTTTGAATCCGCAGCCTGGTTCTTGAACCAAAACGCAAAGCTCGGTGCGGTTATCCATTAACGAGGAATACGGACCCGTGACGACAAGTGATAGAGGCTCTTATTGGCCACCGGCTCTAACTGCAGGGAGGAGGAGCAAGCAAGCCACAGAGTGGTTCATTCATGCTCCTCGCTTGACTTGTCATCCACGGTCTCAGAAACTCCCCATCAGTCCCACGGAAACAACACATCAAGGTCAACCCAACGGCGAGTGCATTGCGTGGTATAAAATCCCCGTCTCGCTCGCCTGCCTGGTCAGCATATCCCTTCACCTCCTAAGCAATAAGAACTTACTATTATACTCATCTTTTCACACCTGCTCAAAAGCTTTTTGTTCTCTCTCTCATCCACCATGGCCGATAAGAAATTCCCCATCATGTGCCCTGTAGACATTGTCTACATTCGTCATGCGCAGGCTGTCTCCAACGTTTCCAACAACAAGGGTGACCTGGATCTGACAACTTCCTCCGAGGCCGACTTCTTTCAGTTCGTCAAGGACCTCAAGAGCGGCAAAGGGGGGCAGATTTCCAACGGCGATTTCCTGCCGGACGGCCTGACAAGCCACGGGCTGAGCCAAGCGGCTCGGGAGCTGCCACAGAAGCTGGGGAATGTCTACAGCATCTGCGTGTCGCCCTGCACGAGGGCACTCCAGACGGGGCAGGGGGTGGCTCCGTACCTTGAGCTGGTGGGCTCCAAGTTTGAATATGAAGAAGGTGGAAGAAGGGTCGTGATCGATCTCGACAGACGCCTGAGGGAAGCCACCCCCTGGCCCCAGGATATGGAGCCCCCCCTGTTCGAAGGAGAGGACGGCCACACCTACACGTCCTACCTCGAGCTCAAGGGCGGCAGCGGCGGAGACGCTGGCGAGGTGGTGGGAGAGAGGAAGGTTGACTATTCAAGCGCCGAGTGGCGTGAGGACGGCCTGGGGGAGATCCTGCAGACGGTGGACGACCGCATGGGAGCATTGGAGAAGCCCAGAACCATCGACGAAGTTGAAAGACGCATCGACAGCTTCCTGAAGCACGAGTACGTCATGGCAGCCAAGACCTTCCAGGAGCATGCCCAGTCTGGACGGGAAGGCACCGCGAGGCGGGTGCTGGTCGCACACGGTGGCATCGTCAGTCTGCTGGAGAGGAGGTTCCATTGCGACTACAGCAAGGGCCCCGACGGCAGCTTTCGGTGGGGGGGATCGTCCGCCCTCAAGAACATGGGGGTTCGCGTCTTTAGGCTCTGGCTGAACGGTGACGGCTCCGTTGCTTTGAAGGAGAAGGCTCGGGACCCTCACTACCAAGAGGTGTTTGGGGACTTTTATCGGCACTTTGGCTCGGAGCCCGAACTGCAGTATAGAGATCCAGATGGGACGCTGGTGGACCAGAGAGGTGGATATTGCGAATTCTTTGAGGACTCGAAGAGAGAAGTTGCCGCCGTAGTTGAGAGGGCACCGACGGTGATGAGGGCGATTGTGGACTGGAAAGGGCTGGAGAGAGTCGGGGATGTTTGAGCTCTCGGCTATGGAACCTTTGGAGTCAGTTAGCTAAATTTACATGCTGCTTGTTACTGAGGCTTTTACTCTAGTATGATTTGCTGCGTAGCGTAACTGAGAGACACCTTGCGGTAGTTGAACTAACGCTCAAATCGCGGGGAGCTAAAAAGTGTGATCTAAGATTGTCAAAGTCTAGGGGGGGGGAGGCGGCCCGCCCGTTCAAGCGGGGTTTGCCTGGCGAGGGCAGGGGTTAGCAAAGAGAAAGAGGGGGGGGACTGACCAACTTGGATTCCGGATAGACCAGCTAAGAGT
>JABFFE010000569.1:0-42001 GCA_013623625.1 Fusarium setosum | reverse complement strand
ATGCCATTTCATAATTGTGACGTCCCGGCTCAACCAGATTTTCTTTTCCTCTCTGCACCTTGTTACTTGTTTCTCACCCGGATGCTGCGGGGAGAGCAACTTGTTGGCCCCGACCCCTCCCCCCCCCAAGCCCCACTATTGCATTGGGCCACAGCTGCTTACCTGCAGCAGGTCAAGTCATGGAAGTCCTGGAAGTCGAGCAACAGGCAGAGGTGCTCGTCGGTCGACCGCCCGTCCAGAGACACGGCACAGCGGGCTACTGTCGGCTAAGCCAGAACTAGGCAAGGGTCAGCTTAAGGTTGACCCGTTTGATGTCGCTTGCGGGGACCCGACTCTGCTCGGAGCTTTCCATCATGTTTCCCGGACCAGGGAATAAATGTTTGTTGGGCTGATCGCCCGCCCCAAGTGGCCAGGGCAAGTTTGCGATTGGAAGAGGAACGCTTAGTGTGGGCGCGGGAGGAGCTGGACGGTCTTGGCACGATCGGCAGATCGATAATTTCTCTTGGGAAGCTAGGTAAAAAAAAATATGGTGATCAAGTAAAGTGCTGCCACAACTGACTTGGCGCCGCTGGGCCAGCCCTGGCCAGGCCCCCCCCGTGGTCAGCTGATGGGACGTGGACGCCCATAATGTCCACCGGGCTGTCATTCAGGCAGGCTATCGGCTGTCAAGAATGCCTGTTCGTCAGCCTGCTTTTTGTTGTTTTGCTGTTCTTGCAGATGGGAGATACCTTGTCAGTCAATCAATAGCTGAGCTCTGCTTTGCTTTGCTCTGCCTGCTCGCTGCCTGCAGTTGAGCGAGTTCCTGGGTCGTGTACCCGATGGACCGATCATCGATTGGGATCCTTGCTTCTTTCGGTTCCTGGCCTGGACCCGGGTCAGATCATCGTCGTCGCGTTTTGCTCTTTTGAGAAATGCTGTGCAACTCGAACACCACACACAGCAGCGCCGGTGCAATGATGCAGAGCGTCGGTCAGTCGAGCTTGATTGATCTTCATAGGACCGAAAGACACTCTCTCCTCACCTGCAGTCAGATCCAACATGTTTTTCCTGCTGTATGTACGTCTCCACGTGCTGTAGCCGTCTGACTTACATTGGCTTCCAACGTGAGATTCTTGGTGCAGTAGAGTTAAGGTGAGTAACCGTCTAGAAAAGCCCAACCCAAGACAGTTGTTTCTTTCTCTCGCAACCATGCCGTCATACAGGTACCTCCCCCCGACTTCCGATGCAGAACGGAGTCAGACTGAGGCCACCGCAGCAGCACGCCGTCTTACCCAGAAATGCATGTTGGCGGCTATTCTACTGTGCAGTCGCAGCAAAAGCTGAAAGCCACCATGACACCCAACCAACCAGCCCACGGAGCAGACCGCGGAGCCAACCGCGGAGGAACCGGATGTCCGGTCCTAAATGGACCCATTCTTGTGTCACGTCGGGTAAGCATGCCACCAATATTGTTCCTTCCCGGCATTGATCAAATTCGTGTTGTGAGATGCCATGGCATGGCATGGGCTGATGGAGATGTTCTGTGGCGCACAAATCAAGCCGTATGTGTACTGAGGGTATGTGAGTTGGTCGGGCGTCTGCAGCCTCGACGCCGTCAGCAATGCCCAGATCATGGCTACATGTAGTATGATTGTCGTGAGCTTCGGTTTCGATTACCCGGACAGACAAGTAGATTCATTGAGCGCAAAGTTACCCTAGAACGGTAGGTGCTTGAAAATCAATTGTGCTGGTAGAGTGATGTAATCCGTCGACTCGTGGGTGGTGATGCCCGAGCCTGGTGGCGTAAAGCCTTTGGCTCTCTCTTCGTTGACCGCGAATTCAAAGTCCATAGATCTAAACGGCATTCATTGATACAGATGAGGTTCCCAGACACGTACAAAGTCTAAAATGCCATGCTGCAAAGCGTCCCTTGCAGGTGGGCTGGAATAGTTTCAAAAGCTACCCGCCACATACCTACACGCCAGCCCTACAATTGGATCTTGATCAATGACATTGGGTGTATAATCTGTGCGTCTAGCTGCATTGCGCTGCGCAACATCCCACAACCTCCCGAAAGGAGAACTTGCACAGCCTGCGTGATGGCTGTTTTGAGAAAAAAAAAAGTTCCAACGGTTGAGGTCAACAAAGAGCAAACGTTCTTTGGTTAGACGTTGGCTAGCGTGCTTTGAGGCGCACATTGCACCATCGTGCCAACGGCTTTGAACCCTCAAGCCACTGCTCAGATCACTTCTATTTCTGTAGCTTTGGATCTAATTAAAACGCCATTGTCTAGTTCAAATTCTTATCTTAGGTTGCCAATCCTCAACGCTCGTCTGTTCCCGCATTCCAGACATTCCCGCTACCCGGGCTCCCGGCACACGATCAAGCCGCCAGGAACATTTTGCCGATCAGGGACGGCCGAGGACTCTCGGCGATTTTATCAGGAGCTAACGTCTTAGATGCTGATCATGTTTGCGTCTACGTAGTTGGCAAGAAGAGTTGAAGTCAGATGCCGATGACGATGTCGAAACGATAACGGCGGCGCTTCACTTCTTAGATCTCCTGTTGCTCAATGACGTCGACTTTTGACCCGGAACTACCACTGTGGCCATTGACATCAGTAATTCGACTGGGAAGTTCACTTTCAAGGGAAAGAGAGTGAAAGAAGGCCCGCCGTCTGATTCTCTGAAGCTTACCCCAAGCTCTCGGTCCGTCCGTAAGCTGCTAAGGTCAAACCCTTGATGTCTTATTAGGTTGAACGACCTTAAACACTACAGCTCTCCACATTCCGTGATCGATCAAATGTTGTTTATAGCCAGCAACAACGGAAAGTCTGAAAATTGAGTCGCTTGGTCCCGTGCCTTTTATAATATAATTTCCCAACATGGATGGCATCCCCGACCCCTGATCCAGTCTCTCTGCGACAAGGGAGACGACGCGCGTCTAAGTTTGCGGCACCCAATTGAGATGACATTTGCCGCGTGGCATCAGGGACAAGCTCGTCTGTCGACAACTTCATCATCACTATTTGCACCCTCGGTGGCATTTCTGGCCATCTGCAGAAGGAAAATCTCTACTCCCTACAATGGTTCTTGCTTCATTGCCTCTGCCACGCGTCTCTTGCATATCACGTCTTCGGCTGGCAGATGGATGGTGTAGAGGGCGGCGTACATCAAGAACACCACACCCACAGCACTACATGCTTAAATATTGGCCACTGCAGAATGCACAGAGGGTCCGCAGTAGCTCTGTATTCCGTCTTGTCGCACACCCTCAACCATAGTCTTGGGACGGAGGCCTCCTGCTCGGCCCGGATGAGATTCATCCCACAGTAAGTAGAGACGACGGCTGTACCTGCGTCAAGGAATGGAACACAATTAGGAGGCACTCCCGTGTCCCTAAACTCATGCAAACCAACAAGGCTGGCAGCATGGATACTGGATGGCTTTGGCAGCTAGTGAAGCGACGAATCTCCAGTGACAGAAGGAATATGACAGATAACTTATTAAAATCATCCACCTCTTAACCTGCGACCTTTTCCCCGACAATACTGTTGAATTAATGTCTTTTTAATATTATTATTTTTAAACTCCCACCTCAGAATGGGAGAGGGCGGAGTGACGCAATCGCGAGTGTGGGCGAATCAAGACGGATATGCCGTGCCCCGTCCACCACCCACATCCCGCAACTACCAACTTTGCTGGAACAATTCCCATTCGAAGACGGTTCGTGGGGGAACTACATCAATATATCTCGCCTCGCAGGCCGCGTCATCTAGCATCTGCAGCAACTCGGTGAACCCTGCGCGGCCGTATGCACGCCTTGCGTTTCAGACGTGCGTTTAACGGCGTCTTCGAGAAATCTGCCAGATCCCGCTAGCTTTCCACGCGGTCGGTAACAGTAGGTTTATGCACAGAGCCTTGAATGCGATGTAACTCTTGGGCTGAAAGGGTGCCTTCACCGAGGGGCCGAGACGGTGCCACTAACGATGGTGAGATTACGGCTGAAATGGTGTCATGAGGGGGGCCGCGTCCCAGCTTTTCGGGAAGGGTGCTCGCGCCCCGTTGATTGGATCTGAGAGGCTGAAATACTGCATTCCGATGACTGTCACAAGAGTTGTTGTCTTCCAAGAAGAGTTGAGGGTGCATGGAATATTCGTCTGTCCACTTGGAGGTGTATGTAGTGATGTTCATATGCAGCTATACTCCTGACGACTAGACAACCAAGGGATGAACAAATTCGAGTATAGCTAGCCGCCGCTGAGCTTTTCTTATTAAATTGAACCCGGAATTTAATTTATATAACAACAAATAGCCCTGGAATATACTCATAACCGAGGTAATATTAGTCAAGCAAGTCACAAGTCTGAGACCTTAGAGTCGACGCTTATTCGGAGCAGACAACTTTCAAATCAAGTCTCTGATGTTAAATTAGCCCGAACTGGTATGAGACATTTATTTTCAAACAACTTGAAATTACCAAGGTCGTCGCAACAATTTTTGATAGGCGTGCGAGACACGAGACATCGATCGTGGCTTGATTCTCTCGAAGTGGCGGTGCTGAGCACGGCCACATCTTTGAATCTCGACAAGTATCGAGGCTGTCCTAATATTTCAAGACGCGGTCGCCCACAAGGAAAGATTCTGAATGCCGAGGGCCCTATTAATGATCTTGCATATTATTTGTAGTTCAACTTCTACGAGAATGAAGCACAAGGGAACGGTCTACGCTATGAACAAGCTATCTAAATGTACGGGGCTTGGCATCTCTACGTCATTGGCAACTGTCTAGAGCCCTAGAAATACTATGAGAATTTACGCAACAATATCTTATATCATAATCCTGGTTAGTTTTCCTAGGAGAACGGGGTATGCTAAAAAGCAACTGATGCTCTCTAAGGAACTCCCAAGATTCTACGTAATGGACCAGAAACTGCTAAGTCACTATTTGAAGTGCATGGCTGCCGGCAGCTTGCCTTCACTAAAGTTATGATGCGGCTTCTGGTCGCTGCTTCTCTATCTATCTATTTACCTACCCATTCAATCGCATTAGCCATGACTCTAGAGCTTCCCGGAGATGTTAAAGACTCATTATTAGGCAATCCCAATTCCCAACGAACTATCCATTGGTGGAATCTGTAGTGGGAAGCATGGAACCTGGCTCAACGAGGGACTACTCGAGATTCGTGATGGAAATGTTCCCCGGGGTGGACTCTGAGTTTCTTCCGTACCCTGCGCTCGGTGAGGATTCATAACTTGGCAGATAAATGGCAACAAGGAGTTTTGACCCTACGGGGGCGGTAGAAAAGAAAAGTCCAGCGGAAAGAAAGATAACAGGACAGCTAGATTGACACAACCAATTCAGGTCCCATGACCACCTGCCTGAAGAAGCCAGAGTTAAAAGAAGCCAGAGTTAAAAGAAGCCCTCGTTCCACGATCCCATTGGATGATGCAACTCAAACCAAGTCTCCGAGGAGATGGCTAGCGCTTTCTCTTTACATTCAATCGCTGCGTCTCGTTTTTCTAGTTTTGGCCAATGCCCACAAACTTGAATATTTCCGGGGCTGATGGTACCGGGCTCTTGTGCATGAACACCAGTTCTCGAGGAACAGTCATGATTAAATGGTCGTTGCTTATAAAGCAAAATTCGATATCGAACTTTTTGTCGCAGCTCTTCAGCACGCGTCTCTCCAGGCTACCGTGCCAGGGAGGCGAGAACATCTCAAAGTCGGTGCCGTAGGCATCCGGGAGGATTATACTGCCGCGAAGGTACGTTGCTGCGGTGCATGTACAGTAGCCCGGGAGAAAAAACACAACGAATTTCGAGTCGTCGCGGAGATTGGGATTGTAGCAATGCTCCACATGATCAACCGAGTACAAATCGAAACGCTTTTGGCCAGCGAAACGAAACTTGGGAGGCGGACCACCCTGTCGGAGAGTTTCTTCCAGATTATCATACGCTTCTTGCACCTTCCGCTCTTGTTGGCCCTCAAAGTCTAGCCGGGCTTTCTTCCCTTTTTGCTGTTCTCGTAATTGGCGTTTTCGTTGTTCGCGCTCGCGGTTTAGTGACTCGAAGTAACTTGAATCGTCATCCGAACGGCCACCGAAAGACAGCTCGGAAAGGTTGTCATCAGAATCGTCCTCCAGAGACTCCAAATCAGAGTCCTCGCTATCGTACTCGGAGCCAGCGTGCGCCATGTCATCGTCCTCCTCATCTTCGTCACTGGACTCTGCAAGGTCGGAGAGGTCTTCGTCAAAGTCTTCAGGCTCTATTTCTCGATATTCCTTGATCTCAAGGGCGACCAAACGATGGTACCATGAAGGAAAACTCGGCTTTGTGTCAAATTGAGGCATCGGGACAGGCTCCCGGGAAGAAGGAGGCATCGTTGAGGTAGTTATAAGTGAAGCGAATGCTCAAAAACTCTGTTTTTGAAAGGTTGGGGAAGCCTGACCATATATAACTGAAACTTTCTGCCTCAGGCATACATGGGATAGAACATGGCTTTCACGGAACATGGCCCAGCCTTACGCGTATAATGTTACGGCTTGGAGAGGGTGCAATTTTCAAGTTGTACCTCGAGAGGTCAGTTGGCAGCTGAAGAAAAAGATAAGGTTGCCTCGTGAAATGTCTGTTGGGCACGGTGGAAAGTAGTGGTAGTGTAGACAGCAATATTATTGTGCTGGCGCAAGCTAGCGGTTGTTGAGACAAGGTACTTGGCTTAGATGATAGTATCACTATCGAGCGATGTGCTAGGTGATATTCGCCCAGAAGGTGTGGACCCTGTGGGGTGCCCCTCAAGATGATAAGGCCAATATAGTGTGCTTTGTGTGTTGTATGAACTCGGCGGTTTCCCATTTCCTCTACTGGTTTTGATAAAAGGGTCAATTGCTTCCAAGCACATAATAATCTGCATAATGACCACGATCGGTGGCTTGATTTCGTTCACCGAGTGGCGGTGTTGATGTACGCAGCCACGCCATGGACAAGGATGCTCTCAGCCTCACGCCCGACCGACGAGTCCCCGTGAAATCCTTCAGCCAAGAGCCAGTGAGGAGATTGGTAATTCCACGTGGAGGCCCTAGAAATAGACTGTCGAATTTAAGTTCGTATACATGTGTTTCATGGCCCCTTTATATCAAGCATGAATCCTGCTGTTCCAGCTATGCCGATGGAACCAAGATTTTCGTTCCTCTCCAGTATCACCCAGTTGACCACTCAAATGTCACCATGACAGCCCACACTCAGGCAGAGGCTGCACCCGACTCTCCCTTCGCCCACCTAAGTGACGAGACGTACATCAACCTATCTGCTGTTCTCGCAAACACCCAAGTTGAGGCCGCTACCCAAAATCCAGATGTGAGCACTTGTTTGGCACATCTAAAACTCATACATGCGTTCGGCAAACTCAAAGAGACTGTCGGTCATACCAATGGTTTGTGGGGAATATGGGATAGCCGAGCATATTGCAGTCGGATGATTGACCAGAAAGGCCCTTTGACGGAAGTTGCTGCGGAGTTTGGTGCAGTCATACCAGAAAATAGGATGAAGAAGGCACTTAGTAAACTCCGAGAAAAGCGCTGGGCAATCTACGTTGCTCGAGCGGTAGATCGGTACGAGGCTTGGTGGTCGTCTATGTTCAAGCTCTCCTTGAAAACCTCTCAACTCTCCGATCCTTATTCGCCCGTGTACAACTACTTCCCTGCTACAAACGATGTTCTCGACTGGAACAAGATGGTTATCCCGCCTTTGGGTAAGTTCCAGGACCAAAGCTCCAGCATTCGTCACTAACAGGCACGACCAGATGTCCTCATGGTTCTTTACACTCACATGCTCAACCCCCGGTTCTTCTTGGAAGACTCGATACGGTACGGCGCTCGAGACTTCTGGGCTGCCGGCATGCCGTGGGAACACATCAATGCCGCAATCGACGCCAATTTTGACTACGACGTGCCTGAAGAGCACCAGTCACTCTGGGGTGCCATGTGTTCTCGGAGCTGGGACAATACTCAGGATTTTATGCAAAAGATGATAGACTGTTCATCGTGTCGGGCTTCTAATCCAGTTCCGTGGACAACATGCAGTCTAGATGAGCAGCCAGTAAGTGACGAGTAAGTGTTCTCGACGAGAAATTTATATCAGAGCGGCGCTCACCAAATCTAGACGACCTGGCCTCATTGGCACTGGCTACGGCGATGGAGAGTTTTCATGCCGCTGTACAACTTGCGGCTTCGACATGGACAACGAGACTCTTCGAATGGATCGGTTCCGAAGAGATTGTAGTAATCTTCTGGAAAACGATGTTGCCCTGCCAGGGACGATCCTGGATCTGGCCACCGGCCACCCTCAAACGGTCGCAAACCAAGGAATAGAGTTTCCAGACCCCCGCACGTTCCCAAACGACCTCCTTAAGAGCGGCATCGGAAGAGAACTCCTCCAGTTGTCGGGGAGTTCATCGTCTCCTCTAACGATGGATACCCTCCGAACTTTAGTTGAAGACGCCGTCGAAACACGCGGCCCACGGTTGCCGGATAAGCCGGGCTGGACCTGGCTTCAAGACGTAGAATTTAAGAAGCTCTCGGTACTCTGTTCTATCAGCAGCAACAAATTCCTCGCCCAGTATCTGAACAACTCTGGTCAATTCTCTCTTGATCTCGGAGGCGCTGTGCTGCGACAAGGCATGTTCATCGACGATATGGTGAGGCTGGACTGGATTCACAAGCCGTCTAAAATCGAGACCATCACAAAACTCCTCACCAAGTACAGTCGTTTCTTTAGCTTGATCAAAGATAACCCTACATCACTTGTGGTTCCAACCCTGGACATCGACTTGGCCTGGCACACACACCTGCTCAGTCCGTTGGCGTATTACCGATACTCGAACCAACTGACAGAGAAATTGGTTGACCATGAGGACAAAATTGACGAGGTCAGGCTCGGCAACTGGTTCGAGTGGACAAGTGAGAATTACCAAAGAACTTGGGGAGAGGTTTATACCGAATGTTCCTGTTGGTACTGTGAGAGTAAGTCTATCTCAATAACCTGAGACTTCCACCCTTGCTCACTCTAGCTAGCGATTCGGATGCTTCATGTGCCAAGGCTCGAGAGACTTTTCAAGTTCTTTGCCCTACCCTCTGTGCATCAAGAGAGTCAGTTATCCCATCACCCACGGCCACATGCTCTAACGAATTCATCAGTCTTCGAAACGTTTCATAAGTCAGGCATGGCGGAAAGGTGCCCGCCGAACAGCTCGCCTCACATTTCCGCACACAACTCGGTCACAATTCGGACACCCAAAAAGAAGACTGAGCTCTGGGAGGCGTACTTGGCGGTGCGCTCTAACAACGTTTATCGACTATACAAGGGTTACGGGAGGGTTGTGCGGCGAGCCAGAAAGAAGGGCAGAGATGCACCACCTCGAACAAGCCCTTATAATCACTGGGGGTATCGCCAAGACAGTAAGATATTTCCGGTCATGTATGGGGCTAGTTATTGGTTCCTGAAGACTGACAGCTTCGGCCTGCTAGGGGAGGCACCGTACCGCACTGCGGATTGCCTGTCTACCGGGCTTTATGCGCATGGAGATCCAGAAGGAGTGGAAACTGCAGAGATTTGGTCTTCCTTCTCGGAACTGGGTCAATCTCTCGTCCCGGATGAAGGATGGGGTGGCGTACGTGTCATTATGCTCGTGAACGTCAAGCTCCTACTAACCCCCCTCATTTAGTCCTATGGTCCTTACGATGTCAGTGGAATATCCGGTACATACGCTCGATTCCGTTCTTGATTCTTTACAAACGCTGATGGTTCCAGATACCAGCTTCGGTGGAGACGGGGGAGGAGATGGTGGAGGTGGAGATGGCGGCGGTGGTGGTCAGTATCTACCTTTCAGATTGTTATTCGTGGGTCCAAATGCTGATATCTTACTTACACAGGTGACTAGTAGGAGAAACCACGAATATAGTATGTTGATAACTGAATTGAGGCTGAGTCAAGGCGTCGGTTGGGAGAAATAAGGGTCAGTAGTCCTTGATATCTTCTCTTATTGATCATCTAATATCTGCAAGCTGATAGAGAAAGGTTCTCTATGTTCGGATATTTGCGGCCGGTAGAGGAAGAAACATGCATGGAGAAGCCTTGAAATACAACAGGATTATCAGTGAAGATCCAGCAATTCGAAGAAAATAGCTTTAAGCCGGCCATTCCCCTCATCAATAGACTGCTCTCCATTGACCGCCTTCAACTTGCCCCTCTACCGAAACTCGTCCACAGCAAGCCGTGTTTTTTGTTGTTGTGAAGGAAAGCTACCCTTGATGGAGTAGGCCCCGGATAGGCCCTCATGGCTTCCACCTAAAGTCAGGATGCTTCCAGTCAAGATCCGAGATCTGTTCTCGCGTGAGGCCGGCCAGTTCCTCTTCCTTCTCTGCCCGGGTCTTTTGGTCACGTCGCTTATTGTCCATCTTCATCCACCACAGGAAAGTCAATGAAGTGACGGAAATGGCCGCTGACACAGCCAAATTCAGACCGTTTCCAATCGGATACATAGGTCCATCCCAAGGAAGGTAGGTCCAGGTCGCGATTAAGCCTCCAAGATATCCAAACATACCTGCGAGAAGGTGTCAGCTTATTATTCATTGGTCAGGGCATGCAGCTTACCGTTGGTACTAATGGCAATGTTTCGTGCTGTATCAGAGACAGTATTGGCGCTGACTTGAGCATTGGATAAAGAACCGCCAAAGAATGCACAGCTTGCGGTTAGAAAGATGGCCGCATACCGTACGTTTGGATTCGTGCTCTTGAGAAGCATCGTATAACCAACCATGACCAGTGGCCCGCTAAGGAAGAGGAAGAATTGTCTGGTATCATAACGGGTAGCAAGCCACGAGACCAGCAAGAGAAAAAAGCTGGCAACGATGTACGGAGGCACAGTCAGCAGCTGTTGGTGAACTCTCGTTTCCCCGGGATAGATGGTGCGAATAATGGTGGGTAGGAAAAACGCAATACCGAGGACAACAATGTTTCCAAGAAGAAAGATAAAGGCAGTTGAAAGGGTGATGGGATTGAGCATTCCGTTCTTGAGCTTGGTCAGGTTCATCTTGTCGAGCACCCTGTCTTGAGCAACACGCTCTGACTTGACTCGATCAAGGGCAAGAATCTTCTCTTCTTCGCTAAGCCACCGAGCAGTAGCCGGGTTATCCGTAAGAAGAGCCAGGGTAATAAGGGCAAGTCCGGTCGTGATGATGCCCTCGATACCGAAGATCATCCTCCACTCCGTCAATGACCCAAAGCGATCAAGACTGAGGATCCCGGAAGCAAAAAGGCCACCGAACGCGCCAGCAAGAGGTGACATGACCATGTACATGCCCAAGCGAAACGAAAGTTCGGCGCGGCGGTACCATCGTGATAGATAGTATGCGATGCCAGGCAGCATTCCAGCTTCGAAAATACCAAGGAGGAAGCGACAAGCAATCACTTGGCCTCTGGTCTCAACAAAGGCAGTTCCAATCGTGCAGATTCCAAACATTAGAGTCGTGAGGGGGATGAACCAGCCAGGTCCCATGAGTTTGCACAATAAGGTAGCTGGAATCTCGAAAACGGCGTAAGAGATGTAAAAGACTGAAAGAACGAGGTTATAGTCGTTGCCTTTGAGGCCTAGGTCTTGTTCAAAGTTTGCAAGGCGCGCATTGCCTGCAGAGCGCATGTTAGACGTTGACGAGACATGGTTCGTAGGGGAATGGTACCAATATTTGTTCGGTCAATGAAGCAGAAGAGATACAAGACTGAAACAAGAGGCACGACGTAGAGGTCAATCTTTCTACGGAGCCTCTTTTCGGCATTGATGTCGAACTGTGATTCTTGAGTTCTGAAAAAGAGGAGTGTCAGTCGACTGTGGCTGCAGCGACAAACAGGTAGTCGTGTTGACAATACTGACACTTCAAAGTCTTTGAGGCTGTTCTTTGCCGAGTGGGTTGGTGCAATTTCAAGCTGCTCAACACCACGATCATCGTCCTTCTGAGCCATACTACAATTGGGACGGAAGAACGATCTTCTTATTTGTGTACAGCGGGATTAGATTCGTAATCTGTAATAAGTAGAGAAATCGGCGAGAGTCTTCCAAGTCTGGGGTAAAGACGACCGAACAATGGGGACATCCTACACAATTCCAACTTATATACTCTCAGGTCATGATCTTCGACCTCTACCATCTCTCCACATAGCCAATCATGCCTTTTACGTTAATGTACCCCGAGTTGTTAAGCTTATCATACCCTTGATGGCGGAGATTCGTCCCATTGGCCCCCCGCATTCCTCAGGAACGCCGCATCTCGGCTTGGCTCAGCGACGTGGAGAAGATGGTGTGTACCGGCAAGTGCAGACGGCTGTTGGATGGGCTGAACATCGAATCGCGGACGTAGCAACTACATTGTCAGCAATATGATTTGTTGTTGATAGGGTAGGGGTTACGATGAGCGTACATGTAACCCCGCGTAAGGCATCACCTTCTTGCCAGCGACATCACATATTTTTTTTAGTTCTCTATTATTAAAAGATACATTCCTTTGCCTTAAGAGCACTTGCGGTAGTGGATCGGGCGTGACATTTATTATAGCAGTTCGAGATCAGTAGCTCAGATCGACCTGTCACAGTTAGTAACGGCATGAATCAAACATTTATGCTCGATCACCGCCATCTTGAAGACTCTATCATAAAGCTGAGGATATTAAGACACATTACACCGAAACGATCGAGTCTGGTAGCGTAGCTACTAAGGTTTTCCCCAGACTAGTCCTCTCCTATACATCCCGAACCCGAGGTAGCTGCATGCTGTGTTTAGCCATAAACGCCACACGCAAGGAGACAGAAACGTTTTTGCGGGGTAGAGCGCAACATCGGCAATAAACTCGGCTATCGGATGTTGACAAGTGAAACCCATTACGGCTATTCTCACTTTGCTTGCATGTGGTTTCAGCGTCTATATGGAACAGACTGTTTCAGCCCACATCGCTGGATTCAAGGAGAGAACGAATAGCCGTTGCCTGAATGCCAAGGGTAAATAGGGCAAAGATTTTGCATATCTGTAGTTGGCTATTTTATTTTCGCCTCAAAGTCGATGAACCGGTCATGTGCTAAGAGCTGAGATAGTAGATAGGGCTCGATATCGATATTAAAATAGGATAGGATAAAATAACTGCCAATATTCTGTTTCCTTTGAATATACTTTGGCAACGTAGCCTGGTTTAAATACGAAGGAATGAGGATCGTGACGGAGGCTCGGCGATTTAGAAGATTCGGAGGTCAAGTATCTTGCACTAAAGCTAAGATGACAAGTTAGCGCCAGACTACAGTCCCAGAGATTTGAGATCATTAATTTCATTGCTCGTTGTGCCATTTGTTAACATGTAAATATTAGAGGAAGCATATCCTTATTATTTCCGAGATTAGATCTCGCGCTCTCATTCGACAATGTTTGCACTCACTTGCTCCATACCGGAGGTACGGAAGTCCGTAGGAGTTCGAATGGAGCCAACCACAATGGATGAAACCCTGTCGCCTCCATGTACTAAATGGTCCGTTCAAGTTAGCGCAGAGACGCGATGTCACACTAGTGCTGACCAGCAAATGAGCAGCGGAATCTACGGTCAAAGGATCGTAACCTAGGTACGAAAACTTCTTTCTCTGGCCTAGACCTCTTCAAGTTGTACATCTCTGAGTTTCTTGGCTGCCGCAACTAAACCCTGCTTTGTGTGTTGCAGCTCGGTCAAGTCGCCCGAAGACGTCTGATGGACACGTCCAAGATCCATATCGCCGTGATTGGGGCGGGTAAATTGCCTCGGTCGCATCACCCCCTGAATCAACTGCTGACTGAGAGCCCCAGGACCGGCCGGGCTTACAGCCATCAAGTCTCTCTTGGAGGAAGGTTTCCAGGTGACTTGCTTCGAGAGACGGCCGGATGCTGGAGGAATATGGGCATTTTCGGATAACCCGCAGTATACCTCCGTCACCAAAGGTACACGAGCCCAACTTAGCAAGTTTCTCGTGAGTAGTGGACCTCGTCTCCAAGAGTGGATGAAGAACTAAACCACGTCCAGTTACCTTTCTCCGATTATCCGATACCCGAGGGTAGAAGCAACCCCTATGATATAACTACATGGACTCAATTGACATAAGCATAGACTTTCCACGACATCCCGGGGCCGAGGACCTTGTCAAGTACTACCAGTCATATGCAACTCATTTTGGGCTGCAGGAAAGGATAGTATTCAATGCAACTGTGTCTTCTATCACCAGGACAAAGGATGATACGCAGTGGGCTATTCATCTGGAGGGTGAGACGACACCTCGTCTCTTCAACAAGATTGTTGTAGCCTCCGGCTCCGAGGTGACACCTATCCTCCCAGTGATTGAGGGGCTGGAGCTCTTTGAGGGCAAGTTCTTGCATAGCCAGGCATTCAAGAAGTATGAGCCCAGAACCGCCGGCTAGAGTGAAATGCTAATGACTTGGCTAGGGGAGAAGACTTTGTAGACAAGAATGTCATCGTGATTGGACAAGGAAACACAGCCGGCGATTGTGCGGTAGTAAGTCGTATCTCATTACACGGTATACAATAGCAACTAACGAGCTCAGGAATTATCTTCACACTCATCCAACGTCTATTGGTCCCATCGCCGCGGTGCAATGGTCTTCCCCCGAATGGTCAACGGCCAGCGCTTCGACTCTTTCGCATCATTTAAGACGACACGTACAGGCTTCTGGATTGCTAAGTATCTCCCCTCTGTCCATCGCTTCATCTTTGACTCATTCTTCTCATGGATCGTCTGGCAAGCCTGGGGTAAGCTCGATCCCAGTTGGCGGCTCGACAGAAATGCGTACTATGCAACAACTATATCGGGAATGGTAGTCAATGACCATCTTGTTCCTGCGCTTCGTGCTGGAAAGGTCACCTCGACTGCAGGTGTCAAGCGGGTAACTGGCCCTCGATCTGTTGAGCTGGATGACGGTACTCTCTTAGAGGACATCGATGCCATCATCGCGTGCACAGGATACAATAACTCGCTTAAAGTCCTCGACGGGATCGTTAATTACTCCCGGCCACATCCTGACGTGCGCCCGGTTCCCGACCTCTACCAGGGTATATTCCCCCTAGGCCACACTGATTCCCTCGCCTGTCTGAACTACATCATCATCATGGACAGCGCTGCCGTGGCTCGTGAACTCGCCGCAATGGCTGTTGCACAGGTCTGGGCTGGAAAGTCCACTCTCCCATCCACCTCTGTCATGGAATCGTGGGCTCGGAAACATCAAACTTGGTTCGCCAAGCTATGCCTCTCAAACCCACTCCCTCAGTATGAAGGTCAAATGGAAGCCCACAGTTGGCTCAAGTTCGTCAACGACATGGCTGGAACAGGAGTGTATGAGTATCTTGGATGGACGCTCAAGGGAATCCGGTTCTGGCTCACCAATCCCAAGCTGTGTATGATGATGGGTTGGGGTGTCAACACACCCCATATTTATCGAGTGTTTGAGACGGGTAAGAGAAAGGCGTGGGACGGTGCAAGGGAGGCCATCAAGCGTGTTAATTTGCTAAGTGATATCGACCTCGGGAAAGCAAAGCCGAAGGCTCAGGAAGTGGCTTGAGGGACTGTGATGACCTGATTTTTGGTCCAAGAGGCCTCCGCCCTGCCTGAAAACTGGCAACATCGCCCGTCCTTCTACTTATACATAGTCATTTATACTCCATAAGCTCTATTTCTCTCTCTCTTAGGCTGGACGTTATTGCCACAGACCTAGTTTCCTGGTCTTGCCTTGGTTGAGCCTCAAAGGGGGCAACCCGATTCCACGGATGCTGCTGGACTTTGATGGGTCAAGTGGTCAGATCTGATAAGCAGAAATACCCGAGCTAATCAATCAAGTATCAAGCACAGGCCTCTCACATGTCACGGAAAGAGTCTTCCGGTCGTTAAGCTTACTGGGATGAATACTGGACCCAAGCACGGCCCGAAGATCAGACAAGGCCGAAAGCTCATGATTTATCCGTAACAGAAATCTCAGTTCAATCTTTGGCTAACCAGCTTGCTATACAGGGGCTAGACCCTCCTCATTGTTCCCAGGTCATCATCGTTGTGACAAGTCATGCTGTGTCTAGGCCAGGTTCGGGCTATTCCGCCGCCTCCAAGACCCTGACGCCTGGGGTCTTTCGGATAACTCGACTAGAATCCGTAATTTTTGATCCATAACTGGGCACTTGCATTCTTTAGCCGAGCCATAATAGTTGGTGCGACAAAAGCTCCCAACACCAAGACTCCGGTGCCACGCGACCAAGAGAAATCCCACGCCAAGCACCGAAAAAGCTCCAGATAATTTGCGAACCCTCCCGGCTATGTGGGCTGCCAAGCACGTTCGGTTCCGGGGTCAGCATCCTTCAACCCACCACGATGCCAATGATATCTTATCAATCAGTACCAGACTCACAAGCGATGGTCTACCCTGCCGAGCGTCGAACCACTGACGGCGTGGGGGATGCTTTGAGCCATGTCTAAGTGGATGGATCCAATGTTACCACCCAGTCGGAATGGCATGCGTAGGGCAACGACTAATCTGGCAGATTTGGTGAGACGTTACACTGGACGAAGAGTACATAATCTCTCAATTGTTCCTTCAGTGTCGATCTTTGCAGCGTCCTCTATTCCTGTATGTTCCCGTTGTTCACTTGGTTATAGCTCAGATTCCGAGCAAGATGGCGAACCAAGAAGAGCTCGAATCGGGCCCCAAGGTCGTCGCCGAGACGCACCAGACAAACGTCGACGAAAAGGGTCACCAGCACGATGATGAAAGGACGGATAGCGATGTCGACTCTAACACTGGTGGGCTGAGGGGCGTTGAGAAGATGCAGGCTTTGACTCAGACATGGACCAAGCCATGGCTCATTGCTGCTTACCTTCTGTAAGTATCCCTGGTAGTTGTAGGCAAGATCAAGGTCTGACTTGCGACTAGCATCTGGCTCGTCTTCTTCACCGATTCTCTTCAGCAGCAAATCTCAAACTCCCTGCTTCCGTACGTCGTCAGTAGCTTCGGTCTCCATGGCCTCATGAGCGCTACCGGTATCGTCTCCAACCTGGTTGGAGGCGTGAGCAAGCTTCCACTCGCTCGAATCATCGATGTTATTGGTCGAGTCCAAGGCCTCTTGATCATGCTTGTATGCGTTGTCATCTGTATGCACCATCACCGGAAGCAACCTGATATGACCTCAAGCTAACAATGGCCTTTAGCGCTGATCTTGATGGCTGTGTGCAACAACGTCCAAACCTACGCTGCCGCACAGGTCTTTTTCTGGACAGGCATGAACGGAATTAGTTACGTCCTCAATATCTTCATGGCAGATACCACGACCCTCAAGAACCGAATGATCCTTTTTGGCTTCACATCAACGCCGTACATCTCCAACACGTTTGCGGGACCTTCGGCAGCCCAGGCCTTTCTCAAAGGCAGCACATGGCGATGGGGCTATGGTGCTTTTACTATCATCATTCCTGTCGTCCTCGCTCCTCTTATCGCCATCTTCACGATCCAACTCCACCGAGCCGAGGAGAGAGGCCTTTATGTCAAGGAGAAGACCCACCGCACCTGGTGGCAGAGCATCAAGTACTGGGTTATTGAACTCGACCTCGCTGGGATGATCATCAGCGTCGCCGGATTCTCTCTCATCCTGCTCCCTTTCAGTCTCGCAGGGTATCAGGAGCACAAGTGGAAGGAGCCTAGTATCATCGTCATGCTTGTGATTGGCTGTCTCTGCGTGATTGCTTTCCCGTTCTTTGAGAAGTATATTGCTCCAAAGTCCTTCATTCCGTTTGATCTCTTCAAGAACCGAACTGTTCTTGTTGCCTGTCTGCTCGGGGGTAACATGTGGATCAGCTTCTAGTGAGTCACCAAGCCTTCGATCCGTAACGGGAGCATAACCTTACACAACTCAGTTGCTACAAGTTGCAGTTCTCTTCATACCTTCAGGTTGTGTACAACTTGAGTGTGTCGAAGGCCGGATACATCACAAACATTTACAACATTGTGTCTTGCGGATGGGCTATCCCCGTTGGAATGTGAGTAACAGTCCCCTGATTACGGCCGCTCCCTTTCAGCCAAATTACTCACACTCTTTAGTCTTCTTCGACTCACTGACCGATACAAGTGGCTTGCCATGGCCATGCTGCCGCTCCAGATGCTAATGACCGGCCTCATGATCAAGTTCCGCATGCCCGATACAAACGTCGGCTACGTAATCATGTGCGAAGTCCTGGGTTCCGTCGCAGGAGGCACATTTGTCATGATCGAGCAGATTGCTGTCATGGCCTCTGTTCCCCACAGAGAGGTGGCCGTTGGCATAGCCCTGCTCAACTTGGTCACCAGCATCGGCGGAGCTATTGGGCAGTCCATTAGTGGAGCCATCTGGACGAATCTAATGCCCAGCAAGCTGTCTAGGTATCTCCCTGATGAGCTGAAGGCGGATGCTCTGACGATTTATGGGGATATAAACCAGCAACTGGCGTTCCCTGTTGGTAGCCCCGAGCGAGATGCAATCATTAAGGCTTACGGAGAGACGCAAAAGGTGATGTTGATTGCGTCTGTTGTTGCGCTCGTAGGCCCAATTGCATGGATTTTGTTGATGAAGAACCACCGCCTGAGTTCAAGGGAGCAGACCAAGGGACTCTTGTTCTAAGACTTGTTCCTCAGAACCGGCTATAACTTGATCGAAGACTGGATAACAGTTTCACCCACGACCATTAAGTTTAATTATTGAATGAAAATTATACTACGGTCTATCGGTTGTGGCATGCTTACAATTTCGGCAACTGACAGTTTCAAATTCAAACGATCCATATGCAAACTTTTGCGACCAAAATAACCATTTCTTTCCTTTCATATCTTGTTAATCATCACGCCTTGTTAAACGTCTCAACATTGAAACGAAGTGTGTGAATTCGCCCTCTAGCGCGTTCCTACCCTAGCCTCTCAACAATAACGGTTCTAAACATTTCCAATAGAAGAAATAGCCTACAAAGAACATATAGTAAAAGCAGAAAGTAGAGACTGAGGATCTGATAGGCATGAGTATGAGACTTGCTGTCGTGATAGATGGATGTGAAGACGGCATTGACCATAGCGTATGGCACAAGGGAAAGCGTGATAATCATCGAGGCCACCTTCCATGCTGTTGCCTCCAAGGATGATGTGAAATTGTAGTTCCACGCAAGGCAATGCAGGCACCCAAACCCTACGCCAGCCAGCACACCACCAAAGTCTGCGTCGAACAAGGCCGAATTAAACCTGGCAAAACCTGCAAACAATGTCACTGAGATATCTGAGCCTATCCACTCAGTGGGCTCTCTGCTTCTATTGTCGGCGCCGAACGGTGGGTAGAAATTACGCCTGATAAAACCTGTGCCTCCTACGATTTTCAACAGTTGAAGATCCCAATGTGTGGCTTCTCTGGCGGACTGGAAGTCTGTTCCTGTCATGTCAATGTATTGAAGAACGTCTACACCCTGCGGCTTCGACCAGTACAGAGCGTAAGTGACGAGTGCGCAGAGCACGTATGAGACAGTGGCCAGTTCGACGAGAGTCAGGTCATGGTCAGCGGAGATGAGTCGTATGATACCATATAGAAAGTGAAGCAGCTTCAGAATAGCAAGCAACCTAAGCGGAATATTGATCTTGCTCTTGTCTCTGATGTCATCCTCTAAGATGGTGGGTACGTCGTCGATGATCCCGAGTAGCTGCGCCATAGCGAGCTGTGTGGTATTGAGGTGGAGGACAAATGGTTCCAGCAAGAACTGTCTATCGGAGTTTTGATCTGGGACGCTTCGAGAAGACGATGCCTCAGCGTCATCATGGCCTCCATGGGGTCGTATCTGCTCAGTTCGACTTTCCTGGACGGGTTGATCTGATCCTTCGTTATCCGAGCTCACTGTTTCCGTGATGTCGATACTCGTTCTTCTCTCCGGGTTGTTTGCGCTCGAAATCTCACTATTTGGCGTAGAAGAACGAGAAATAGTCGTTCTAGGACTTTGTCTAGTTGGTGTCGGCTCCTCGTTGCCCTCAATCATAGGCCTTTCTCCCTGACCGCTAGCGGGTAGGTTTTGGAGAGGCACATCTGCACCTGTATCCGAGGTGTTCATACCCATAGCAGTATCGACTTCGTTAATATCAGAAGGCTTTTTCACCCTCCAGATTGAGCATGAAGCGAGCCATGTCCAGTAAAGTCGGCCAGTGTTAACTGGCCAGCAGAGTGCTGCCCATACCTCTTGAATCGCTGTGGTGTGTAGTTCCTCTTCGTACAGGTCTTTGAAAATCTTAAATATGTTTCCATTTTCTCGAAGTGGCGCTGAATCCTGGAGCTCGTCACCTCCATTCCGGAGCTTGAGTATCACGCCGCCCATATTCGCAAAGTGGATTTGGGTGTTGGTCCAGTTGCGCAGGTTCCCAGTTGCCAGCCTGCGGCAGAACCTCCACTCCCCAAACGCAAGACTGAGAAGAAGCTCAGGGGCGATGATCATGGCGCTTCCCCATTTGCATAGTCTCAAAAAGGGCGCCCATTCGTCCCACCGTGAGCGCGGTTGGTTTGGTGCTGGTTGGGCGGGAACATTGAGATGCAAGCAAACCATGGTGCAACTCAAAATGGTCAGGATGCAATTTGAGAGAATTTCTGATGCCTTGCGATCGGAATCGGCGTCCAAGAACCCGATTAGGGTTTGAGTAGAACTATGCCAAGTCTCCTGCACCCAAGACATGGTTGAATGAATGTCTGGCACTGCTGTACAGATGGAAGCTGATGCAGAAGGGCGAGATTAACAAATATCAGAAGTCAAAATAGGCCTAAGTTCCAATCCAGCAGGACCCTTCCTTTTATGTTCATTCCCCTTCCTCTGTCTTGGACCACAGCCTTCTTTGACCTGCAAGCCTAGCCAGGCCGGAGGCCACGGACAGGCCTGATACGCGGATCTGGTTGAAAAAGGCAACAGTGCATAAAGCCACTATTGCATTCTGACCAATAGGCTTTGCGTTCACACCACACTCAGGTAGTACTGATGGCTCAAGAGGCGCCACGATTGCCTACAATAACGATAGGCGAGTTGATGTCTAAGCAGGATGAGGTAGACCTTCGTGCCCAATTGTTACATACCTCCGTCGACATTTCATCTTGAATGTGAAAAAGCGGAACATGGCCGGAGTATCATGCTAGGAACTTTGCGATAACAAATCCGTAATACCCATTCTCGCCAAACGCGAGATTCATCAGTTTATTTTTCTGTGTTGGTTGTCTTCTGTCCAATTGGACGTACATACGCAAGCCCAGCTAGGAATTATGTGAAGCCACATGGTTCTTAAACCATCCTTCGAAAGTGGGCAGATGGAACTCATTCAAATTGTAGTTAAACTTCTCATATTCGTGCTCATACATCGATCTGAAGTCCAAATGCCTTACAGCCGCAGGCTCATGCATGCTCAACTTCCTTGGTCAAAGGAGCTGCCTTCTCCCGTGCTTGAACCTTTGCGATACCGGCAGCGGAGTCGTGGCCATCGAACAGAACAGCAATCTCCTCCAGAGTAGGGCCCTTAGTCTCGACGAAGAAGAAGTAAATGACAAGACACTCAATAACCAATCTGTAAAGGTAAGGGGGTTAGCAAATAGATGTCTGAGGGGCTGTTGGGGCGCTTACACAGCAATATAGACAAAGTAGAATCTCCACTCGAGCTGCTGTAAACCAAGGGGGTTGACCCATTGGTTAAACACGCCGCTTAAAGCAGTAAAGCAGAAACAAAGGGTCAGCCCCTTAGCCCGAATGCTGTAAGGTAGAATCTCAACAGTATATGACACGGTCAAGCCGGGCCAAGCAGCTCCAGCGACGCCGTAGAAGAGGAAGATCATAGCCACCACAGCGATGCCAGCAGGCGCAGACTCCGTCTTGGCATACACTGCACTGCACGCGGTCCAGACGCTGAAAGAGATGAGCATTCCTACTCCAGCAAACAGGAAGAGAAAGCGTCGTCCGATTCGGTCGACAAAGAATGCGGCGAAGAGTGACACGAGCCAGCACCAGATTGTCAGGCCGCCGTTGATGTAAGCCTGGGTGACGGAACTATTCCTCGTTAGCTTAGTACATTGCTTTTTACTGGCTTGAGAGCCTACTCAGTGATACCAATGGTTTTCAGAATGGCAGCAAGCTGCAGTATGGTCAGTCCAGGAAATCGCCAAGGGCAACGTCGAAAATGGGGTTTACTCACATAGTAAGAAACGAGACCGTTGCCACTGCATTGAGAGAAGATGGCTGTGGCAATGATCAAGGCACACCGCTTCCGATTTCCCTTAGTTCGTACCAACTCAGCCCATCCGTTGCCTGATGCCTCACGCTCGAGCCTAAGGGTGCTCAAAATCTCTGCATACTCCCACCTCACAAACTCATCATCGGCGTCGTTATTCCCGTGGTACTTAATGAGAATCTGCTCGGCTTCTTGCTCACGTCCCTTGCTGATCAGCCACCTGGGGCTCTCGGGGATGAACCAGATAGCCAAGAGTTGGATACCAGGCATCATACACTGTAAGCCAGTAGGTAGAACCCACTGGAGAGTTCCAGTCTGATGTCTCAATGTTCCAAAGCATACCCACGCAGCAACGATGCTTCCCAGGTACCAAAGAGTATTGTAGATCGTCGTAACTTTGCCTCGATGTCTCGGGTGGGCGACTTCGGTGATCAGCAAAGGGCAAGTGCCGTTCGAGATATTCGATCCAAAGCCCATAATGAAACGTCCTATAAGGTATAAAGCATCTCTTTTTGCGCCATGATCCTTCCGTGGAAAGCATTGCATCAGGGCGCCAGCAATGACAAACACGCAACCAACTGCAGTTCCCTTCTTTCTGCCGAGACCGTCCGCGATATAGGGAGCGAAGAGGAGGACGAAAAGACCGCCAAGGTTAGGCATAGCTCCAAAGACTCCGAGCCGACTTCCACTGGGGTGATCGAAAACTGGTATCTCAAGTCAGCCATGGAGGGTAAATAGCAAAACTTGATCGTACAATTCTGCCAAGAATCCATTGTCTGAAGGCCGTTCATCAAACTTCCATCATAGCCCAGAGTTGTTGAGCCCAAGAATAGGAAGAACATCATGCCGTAAAGTTTCCGTAGCTCAGTCTGCTTCCAGAATGGAAGTGTCGAGCCCTTGGGGGCCAGGTCCTCAGGATGATCAACGTGGTCGACCACATCATCATGGGTCTCTTTCGGCGCCATTGCGATGTCAAAACGGCCAAGAAACAAACAATGGGAGGTTTTGGATATGGTTGGAGGCCGAAGAAGCCAAGTCGGTTATCCCTTGCTTCACCCTCAGCGATCCTCGACACCTTATATGCCCAGGTTGGTTGCGTAAATCGGCCCGCGGCCGAAACCGTACCGCACCGCACACTCGTCAGCTAACTGTCAACAAACTCGCTTGGTAGCCCCCATGGCAGCAAGAAGCTTGGACATGGGCCACGTGAGTCTCACTACTGGAGGTTTTCGGACGATGCGTTGATTGGCGCGCGTTTTACCAACCTGTCAAGTCCTCCCCATGGGGAAGACAAGGGCATGCAGGTCACGGGAGTCCTGGAACAGCAGATTCAGCTGGACTAGAGTCTTGAAAGGGATAGGGACGGTTCTTGTTGCAAGTTGTTGACCCACTGCCGGGATGACTTCTATTGGACAATGACTCGCAAGACCGAGTCGAGCGGGGAATATGCCACTGTACCAGGCTTCAACTGGTTAAGTAAGTCCGATATTTCTGCGAGTCACGCCACTTGGAGGGCGGCGGTGAAAATAAAACTTACACTACGCCAGCACCATGAGGACAGGGCTGCACCAGTCTTTATGTCCAGCTCTAGCATGAACCCTTGGATGACCCAAGTATATCCGATGTTTCTGCGAATGGGCTCATATAGTTGGGCAGCCGTGATCCGATGATTCTCCTCGGATCTTCTTGATCCCCTCACCTTTGCTCCTCCACAGAGCTCAGTTCCCTGGCATCGAGTCTTCTGTCGGCTGTCATTAACACATCCCATACCAAGGATTGAGCGTCTGACCCATGGCCTCCGTAACCGCCAGGCTGGAAGAATCCACCGAGCCTCATCCCCACACGGGAGCTCCGTCAGGCGTTAATGCGGACAAGACAGCAAGGAACCAGAAGGCCTGTGACATATGCCGATCCAGAAAAATCAGGGTATGTAATTCCGTGGTTAAACGATTATCAATCTCCTAGCCATACGACTACTAACGACATGTACAGTGCGTCTATGCTGAAAGCTCTCGTCGCTGTCAGGGCTGCATCTTTCTCAATGTCGATTGCACCCATCAACGGCCAAGGAGAAAACGTGGACCGCCAAACAAGTATGATGACGCCCGAACTTTCATTAACAAGGCAAAGTTACTAACAGGAACCTACCAGGCATGCACGAGGACGCAGAGAATCAGCTGCAGCTGCTGGAGAACCTCCAAGTCCTAGAGTCCACCTGACACCGTTAACCCGTAACGAGGCTCCCGTTACGGCGACCCTACTTCCAAGCCCTGGCTTCTCAGATCATGTCTCTGGGTCACCATCCGATACTTCGCCCACACTCCGAAGCCACTGGCTTTCGGCGTTTGCCACAGAAGCAATAGTCTTGCGCCTCCTTGACGACTGGTTCGAGAAGATCCATCCCCTTGCCCCAGTTCTCCTCCGCCGACGGTTTTTCCGTCGCCTCCACAACCGGGAAGCAGACCTGGACCCCATGTTTTGCGGGCTAGTCATAAGCGTATGTGCTGCGACTAAGGCAACGCTACCCCGTGGAGATTACGGGTCAGTCACGGTGGAACACTGCATTGAGTTTTTAGACCAACATGGTCTTCTGCAGAGCCGGTTCGCTCAAGGCTCGTTTTGTCTAGACTGGTGCATTGCCATGTATAACATGGGTATGGCGATGAATGCAATGTCCGAGTCCGGCCTAAGCAATATGCAGTCCTATCACGCTTTGAACGAAGCAGCCACAGGAGCCCGGTACCTGGCATATTACTGCATGCATGAACTTGATGAGGCTGAACAACAACTTCTCAGACGACTATTTTGGCTCCTTTTTGCTGCATCATGGTACGTAAGACTGGACAGTTCATTCCCCACAATGTTTTCGCTAATCCCCGATCTATAGCAGCGCGGACATATTCGGGAGACTGCCAGTCAGTCTACTTGCTCAAGATCGGATCGAGAACTTTCCAAGGCCTCAGCCCTTGTCAGATGATCAGATGGAGCCTCGAACTACTTCGGAATGTCCTGAACCAACATGGCATGGGGATCACACGAGCTATGTGCCAGGCCTCAATTCCTTGAGCGATTTATTCATGATCTGGCAAGAAGTGCAGCAAATACCTAAGGGAAATGAGGCACCAGCTATGATCCCCAAGTATCTGGACAAGATCCAGTCGGTCATCGATGATCTCCCGCCAGAACTCCGGTGGCGAGGCGGCTTGTCTCGACCTCTCAACGTCACCCGGGGACACGACGTCCAGATTGCCAACCTGTTCGTAACGAGTCTGGATATTCGATCAAATGTTCTCCAGAGATTCGGTCCAACAGAGACCAGCGGTCTGGAGCATCAGAAGATCGTAGACGACCTTCTCGAAATCCTGTACCATCTTCCCCAGGCCGTCTTTGACGCCAACGGATGCAGCCTGGTCCCGAAAATACGGGATATTGGAGCAGCATATCTTGAGCAGACTCAACTTAGAAATGGCGCAAGTAGTACCGTGGCCGCTGAGGTCGCTAGGAATAAACTGGAGCGACTGCTGCGGAAGCTAGACGATCTGGACTGTTGGCAGGGGATCGGCGTAGTTGACAGTCCACCGTTGAGGAGGTAAACAGGTATCCAACGAGGAAAGACGTCCAGCCAGGGCAAGGAGTGACTTGTTTCTGAAACGAGATCCAAGAAATGCCGAAGAAGGGACGAAGATGCACATGACCCGGCATCCAACCAGTTCGCCGGCAGATTTGCTGCGTGTAAACATCCATGGATAACAAGAGCCGGCGACTGCAGCTGGGGTGTTTTGCCGAAGATACTCGTCCCCTGCAGAAAGTGCGAAGAAACTCCGATGATCCTTGCGTGGGATATTCAGGCTGTATTGGCGAGAGGGTGGAGTGACATGGACAGCCCTCCATCTACGACATGAGCTTGAGAGGTCGCAGATACGAAGAATCTCCGTCATGAGCTGTTCAAAATGCATTCCATCTCCCATGGCCTTTCAAACCATATGATCGACATCGCGTTGACCCAGTTTATTGCTGACTGAACAGCATCCAGAAGCTATTTCAACCACCCTGCACTCCCGCTGCCTTGTCATACCATCACCAGTTCTACCTACCGCCCTTCTTTTAGCATTTTCTATCACTCGATAGCAAATATGGCTACAATCGAGACACCGCATGTTGTCGCCAAACACACCCCTCCTCACCTCCGCCGCAGCGACAGTGGGCAGACCCAGCTCATCGTCAAGGGCAAACCCTTCCTCATGCTGCCTGGCGAGCTACACAATTCATCACTTAGCTCTGCCAAGTTCATGAGAGAAGTATGGTCTGAGATGAAGGCCAATTCCATCAATACGTTACTTGGTTCTGTGACATGGGAAACCATCGAGCCGAAGGAGGGTCAATTTGACTTTAGCGAGCTCGATCGAGTTCTCGCAGGCGCTCGCGAGCACGAAATACATTTGGTGTTGCTTTGGTTTGGCACTTACAAGAACAGCATCTCGACTTATGCACCTGGATGGGTCAAGAAGGACTTCAAGAGATTCCCTCGCGTCCAGGTGCTTGAGGCTGGTGGTGTCAAGCGGACGTTAGAGATGATCACTCCCCTGAGCAACGAGGCGTGCGAAGCAGACTCACGCGCCTTTGCAGCCCTCATGAAACATCTTGCTGAGGTTGACTCGGAGCATAATACTGTGCTCATGGTTCAGGTCGAGAATGAGACTGGATTATTAGGCGATTCCCGCGACCGATCACGCAGGGCTGAAAAGGCCTTCGCAGAGCCAGTTCCCAGCCAGTTGCTCGAGCATTTCAGTAAGGTTGATACCCATTCGCAATTCAAGAAGCGTTTCCCTGAGGTTCCCAAATCTGGATCACACTCATGGGACTCAGTCTTTGGTGCTGGGCCTGCTGCGAACGAAGCCTTCATGGCTCATCACATCTCCTCTTATCTTGGACGAGTCGCCGCTGCCGGAAAGAAGGAATATCCTATCCCGCTATACACAAACACTTGGCTCAACTTTGAAGACGCTTCCCAACTAGACTTGCGAGGAGTCCCGATCGTTGTCGGAGGTGGTGCTGACCCTGGTGTCTATCCCTCTGGAGGCCCTTGTCCACACGTATTGGATATCTGGAGATTCAACACTCCATCGCTCGACTTCCTGGCACCCGATTTGTACTTTCACGACTACGAAACGGTGTGCAAAAACTATACTGAACAAGGAAACCCGCTGTTCATTCCCGAGCAGCGACGAGACGAGAACGGCGCGCGACGAGTCTGGCTCTCATACGCTACATACGGCGCTCTTGGTACCAGCCCCTTTGGCATAGACACGGGCGCCGAGATTGTCGGCCGCGAGTTCAAGCTCCTAGCCCAGACCTCTTCTTATCTACTAAACGCCGCGCCGCAAGACCGATTCGGCTTCTTCTTCGATGAGGAACCCTGCGAAAAGTTCCCAGAACGCTGGACACACGTCTTTGGCGACATCGAAGTCATCATCGAGCGATGTTTCGTGTTTGGTAAGCCAGGCCCCGGCGGCGGAATGGTGATCCATCTCGGCGATGCCAAGTTCCTCCTCGTGGGCCGAGGCTTCCACGCGCGATTCAAGAGTGTGCGCAAGCAGGCGACATTTACTGGCATCCTCTGGGCGGAAGAGAAGGAGGTCGATGCCGACGGCAAGCTCCAGACTTTGAGGATTCTCAACGGCGATGAGACCAGACATGGCGAGTTTCTGATGATGCCCAACGATGACCCTGACTATGGTGGTTTCCCGATCGCGGTGACGGTTCCTGCGAGGACTTGCATTGCCGAGGTGGAAGCTTACTGGATTGCTGAAGACGAGGAGGATAGGTAAAGGGTAATTGGAATCATAGCCAGAGGTTGACTAGCGATACACATACTCAGATAGAATATATAGACTTATCACAGCATATCTAGCAAGTTAGGATTGTACAAAATAGTGGTCAGGCGTGTGCCTCTACTAGTTGACCAAGTCTTGCAACGCTCTCCGAGCATGACTTGCGTGTCGTTTAGCTACCTGGATCCCCTTCAACTTTGTACCGCCTCATAAAATAATGAGCCATTTCACTTTCCCACGTCCCCAATCTCTTCAATTCGGTACACAAACTGCTCAGCATGTGCTTTGCCTTCCATCAACTCTGTCAGTCCCGCTTTGAGGCCATTCAACCCACTTGGAATGACCTCGTATGGGTGAGGCTTAAGTCAGCCCTCGTCAAGCCAAGTAACGATGTATGGATAAAAGATGAGGTAAAATTATTCATAGCCGTTATGTCATGAGCATTACTCCCCTCCGTGAAAGTCATGTTGAGACGGTCCAAGTGATGGCACCAGGCCGATGAAATGCCTATTTGTGTAAAGAAACTCTGCTCTTTTGCTGATTTGTTTCCTCTGACTATCTTTCTGAAGGCGGCAGAGTTATAGTACTAATCATAATAGTAATACTTCAAACTCCATCGAGGTGAAAGTCGATCGTTCTGATATCTCCTTCAATTCCAAACGGGGCACATATATCTGCCAACTTGGCTTGTATCCCTCTCGGGAGGAACCGGAGTGTGCGTGTAGACCCCAGCGATATCCTAACAAGGCGTGGCATTGATTCCCTTTCTTGTTCCAGCCACAGCTTCATCAGGTCGAGCACCTCAGTATCGGTCCAGCATCCGACGGAGCCAAGGTCGTCGGTGATAATGACATGTTCCACACTCCTTGGCATCACACTCTCTAGCGATTTCGGCGAGTCTGGAGAGAACCCGGCCAGAAATATCCATGGAACTCGGAGCTGTGTAACTTTATCAAGCCGTCTAATAATGGTGCTAAAATGGCCTTGCACTTCCAACGTCGGATAATCCAACTCCAATAGCTCACACTTGGCCTGGAGGGTCAGGTTGGTGAGAGTTTTACCAACAAGAGATAGGGCATCCGCGATTTGGTCAAGATTAATAACGGGAGTGCTGAGCGGGTATGAATTTCCAAGATTTGGGTCGTGATCCCACCTCCAGTGCAGCCTCTTGAGAGACTTGGTCTCCTGGAGGATGGGACCAAGGTGCGGCTCTCGGAGCATCTTTATGACCAGTGATGTAATGAGAGACATATCGGGAGTATATGTAGGCCAAGAAAAGATTATGGCAGGGTATTTGACGCACACCGAGAGATGCGTTACTGCCGGAAGATAAAAGAAAGAGAGAGCATCTGCAGGGTCCACGACATCACGAAGATGCTCGTGACAGCGGCGGAAGGCGGCTCTTTGGAGCTGCTTAAACCGAGGCAGCCTGTGATTAACTGGATGGAAAAGGGCAGATCGGAACATCATGCCGAGAATGGTGCTCTCTTTGCCGATGTTCTGGCCGATGTCGAGATGCGTCAGGTTGGGAAGCTGTGCCACGAGGGCGGCGAAAAGGCCATCGACGGCCCCGGACCTCCCTTCTTCTATCCAAAGGTCGGCAAACGAGACTCGTGTGGACTGGACGAATTCAACAACTCTTGACATTTCCAGGCCGGCAGTAGGGAGCTTGGGCAGAGGATCGCGGGAATATCCAAGAAGACGGCCGCGAACGATAAGAGTCCGAACGTGGAGCGACAGCTCAGGTCTGCGCAGCAGGGTTTGCAGCAACAGAGGGATTGGGGGAGGCGAGTTTCTCCACTGTAGCTGCGGCCACGTAACGTTGGAGTACAGGTAGGGCTCGGCGAGGATGCGTAGCGCTCTGTGGGTGAGACACAGGGCGGAAAGCTGGGCGGGTGCGAGCAACTCGAGTACAGCGTCGACGACCTCGTGAGGACAGTCAAGGAGGGTCGCCATCATCAGTCGTGGAAGGTCGTGTTGGCTTACTGGATTGAAGGATTTTGCGTGGGTGGAGCGTCAAAGTGAAAGGTGTGTTTGATCCTGGTAGACACGAGTCACTGCGCCGGGTACCCTGGGCCAATTGACGAGGAACAGAGGAGAGGGGCCAGGAGCCGGACGCGGTCAGGAGGAAAGCATAAAGGGAAGAGATAAAGAATTGCACGAGGAGGGTTGATATCCATATGTAGAGGGGTTGTTTCGATGCAACCTGAGGTTGGCTGCAAGGCCAAGCCAACAAGTGGACGGACTCATGGTGCTGTGACTACTATTTATTCCAACCAGCAGTGGGGTCAAAATCCTGGCACAGGACGGGGAGAGGGACCAGTCCAGCCGTATGTGTCATCTAAGCGCTGTGCAGGCCCAACCATCACCCAGCCACTCCCCAGATTATTTCCTCTTGGAGACGCGAGAGTCGCCCAGGTTGGACGGCTTATGAGACTGGAAATTACAGCGCCAAATGTTGGTTCCATGGCCCTGGGGCGGCTGGCCTTACAGACTTTCAAAAAGGTCAGTTCTAGACGACCCATGTGCAAAATATGCACTCACCGACCCTGTCACAGGCGGCGTGATGTTCTCTGAATTCAGCACTATGGAACCTAGCGGCTCAGACCCCAAGAAGCGATCGGTGGATCCTGAGGCAGCCGGCACTTTTGCTGGTGACGCGAACACTTATGCTTACATTCTCAATCTTTCAAGTATTTTGCCCAAGAATCCTGCCGGTTGTCGCTCAAGGTGCCAGTCTCGCCCGGTGATCCGTTTGACACCAGAGAGCGAAAGACGTCGGGGCCCAATCCAGTACTCTACTACAACGTTTATTGGAAGGAAGGGTGCGAGCTCGAGAGCGGCGACACGAAGCAGTATCCTGGGGACCCTTTATATGAGAAGGAAGGGGACATTACCTATGCAGGGATACGTTGATTGACAGATACAAGAGCTGCTATAACGGTGGCGTAGGTGGCACGATCGAGGCGGGCTGTTTGGTGTACGAGTTCAAGGCGTATGATGACTAGATGGGCTTTGAATCAGATATTTTCTGTATCTTCTTCTATTACTACAAACCATTTCGTATGCTTCCGATTCTCCTCACAGTTGTGAAGTAGGGGTATGTTTCGAGTTGGCAGGCTTGGTTGATTCACTGAGAGCTTAGGCCAAGTTTAAGACACATGATTGGTCAAATTGAACTGATTTATGAGAGCCAGCTAGCCAATAAAAAGCGAGAGAATGGTCTCCTATGACGTCACTTGCAGATATAATTTCTTGCCCAATCAGAAGGAGAAAAATGGCCACTAAAGTGGCCGCTATGAGTTAAAAAAAAAAAAAAGCGCTAAATACTCTGCCGGTCGGGAACCTCACGCCATTGCACCTCTGTCAGATGAGTTACCAAGAGAGCAACTATTGAAAGACTTTAGAATATCAAATTTCTTCATGCCCACATTCCATTGCTCCATGTATTTACGTGCTTGTGGAGCCGCCGGCTCAAGTCCTGAACCTTGGAAGAGTATCCCCCTAAAATCATGACCCCACGTTCAACTGTAGGGTAGCACGATCGCAACACCCGGCCACGCCAAAGTTTGGAACAAAGGTTGGAGATAATACTCCGCGAAACTCAAGCCTCTTACACAATGTAGCCATCCTAAACGTTTCTCGGGTGGCCGCGTTTCTGGCTTTGGAGGCTTGGTTCATTCCACAACCGACCCTAACCGTTCCCGGGTGATGTGCGCGCCGATTTCGGCCTCGACTTGGACGAGCATTCCAGGAGGATCAGAAAGCTCAACAATCCCCCGCAAGTCCCTCCAAAGGCAAAGCGCTTACCCCAAATCCACGAACGATTGGGGTAACGTTCCCCTATTAGTGTCGTGCGCATGGACTGGCAAACCCCGGTGTAAAAAGCATGGTTTGAAGTCGGATCGAAAATCCCCTTGCGACGATGGGATCTTGACCCCAGAAGGCGAAGATCGACATGGACGTGCTCCTACTGTAGTAATCAAGGGAGCTACGGCAAGATGCGACGCGAGATAAGGCTGAAGATTTGACAGAATTACGGGAGAGTGTGTGGTGGTCAGCATGGAGTTCTCACCGACCGGAGACTCCCTGACTCGCGGGTGAATTGGCTTTGAGGCCATCGACGATATCGGCGTTCACGATACATGGCTGGAATGACGGGCGCAACATGAAGCAACGTCCGCAGTCACGCCGTGTTTACCCATTGCCTCAACTGTTTGGCGTCAGCCCATCGCCCCCATCAGGAAGAACAGTAAGGACCTCAAACCAATTCATGAAGAAGACGAACCGCGGAAGGGTAAGCGCGGCTGCACATTGGATTGGGTGCTGAGTGAATGATGACAGGTTCCAGTGGTGAGGAAGGCTAACAGCCACTATCGATCTCCCAAGCGAAGCCGCCCATGGACATAGTTTCAACGGTCTGCTTTGGACGCCAAGGGAGCCCCGTAGCGTGCCCAGCCGGAGGATTTGTTAAGAACTCCTTGCCTTGCCTCATTGAAGGTTAGTCGCAGTAAGGACCGGCCCGGGTTAGGAAGGTCAACGCGATGGAATATTATTCCAGATGTGATGGTGTCGCGACCTGGCCATGGTGATGGACGTGATGGCTATGAGTAGCCACAGCATGAATTACATGAGATGAAATAGGTCGAGATTATTCTAGGAGAGAGCTTCAATCAGCGCACTCCGGTCGTCGGTCGTGCAGACGGCAGATCAAAGCGGGAGCTGCTGATGGCTGCACCAGATAGCTTGAGGTATCCGTCCGCCAAGTGCGCTTATTTTCAGGTCGGTGCGACAAGATTGGCATCAGCCTTTCCCAACAACAACATCACATCATGGGAATTGCATCGTGTTTCTCATTGGCGAAGCTGAACCTCTACAATTTTTGTGTCGTCCTCGAGTCACGGCGTACCGGGGCACTGGTGGCGCCATAGCATCTAGACCCTTCGAGCCTGGGGTTGCATTGCATTCCAGAGTGAGCTATCAAGGCCGATAGTTTGCGGAAGTGGGTAGTTAGAAGGCGCGATCCAAATGAAGGATCAGGGTCTATGGTGAGATGAGATGAAGAATCGATGGATCATGGTCTTGGTAGCAAGCATCTCGACGATGGATGGTGCGTACAAGACTTGGATCATGGCTTAATAGCGCAAGCTTGGAGATTTAGCAGAGTGGACCCAGCCCCTTGAGGCATAGGGGAGGCCTTGGGAGAAAGAGGGCACATGGTCCCCTGGAATGCCTGGACCTCCAGGGCCTAGGGACCCTCAACTCCCCTGAAAGGACCACTTTAATGGGCTCTGCAGCCCCACCCCAAGGGCCAATAGACGAATGGCGTCAGCTCCATGTGAAGGAAAGCTCGTGCTTTCTCGCCTCGGGGTGGCGACGGCTCAATCACCAAAACAACACCATCACAAGGGGACTCTGGGGGAGAATCGCCAGGCTTCAAACCGTTACGTTCGGTTTATGTAACACCCTGAGCGTTCTATGGCTGGCAAGGCCAATATTCCACAATTCCCCAGAGTGCACGACACATCAAAACCTTGCCCCGGATTTGCGTCCCCTCGAGTCGACGATGGGATCCATTTCCCCAGATGGAGACAAGAAAAAACGTGGTGGTATTTGAGATCGCGGCATCTGATCAAAAGCCCTATCTCAACGACATGTCATGATGGCTTCTCTTCCTGCCCGCGCAAGAAAAAGGGAAAAATTCCAGAACCGCTAGAACGCTGCAAGAAACAACGCCGTCGCAAACCGAATCGCTCTGCTGGGAACGTGGCCAGGGCTACCTCGGGACTGGATCTTCAGCTCATGATTAGGGCCTTGGGCCATCCCACCATGGGTGAACAACAGACCAACATCAACGACACCCTACCTAATGAGAGACGGGTACCTGGCTGCGGCTGCGACGCATCACTTCACCCGTCTAGAGAGACACGAATTACTAGGATCATGCTCTGATCAAGACTCGGTCTGCAGACTCGTAGGCGTCGTCATTGGGCCGGCAGGTTGCCGACCTGTCAGCAATATTACTCGGACACGGCTCCGATGATGTCGAGTCAGTGCACACATGCCGTCTTGCCCTCTCAGGATCTGACATTGCTTAGGCAATGGATACTCGATGGAGCAATGCTACGCTAGCTCACCCTATTGTATCAACGACAGCGAACCGCGATGGCTGCCCAGACCGAGCTGAAAGAAGAAGACTCCAAGACGAGACAGGCCGGCATCTCCAAAAAAGCCATTTGCCCCTCCCGTCTCCAAGACCTGACCTGTCGATCCCTGCCGCCACTCGCAGCCAATTCAGTTTGCAGTTGCTCGAACCGGCAAGACTCGCCCGCGCCTCGGGTCCATCAGGCACATTCGCCGCGTTCCGACCCTCGACATTGTGCGCCAAGAGAAGCATCTCCTTTACGCTTATTGCACCAGATGGAGCCTCCCAGCTCATATCTGTCATCTCTCTTCGGCCACAAACCGACCCATTCACTCTCAGACCCGCGTTGTGGGCGCCGCTTGGACTTCCCCAAGCTCGATATGGCACATGGGCATGCAGAGCACAAGCACTCTCGCAGCGGCTTCGCAACTTCATGATACGATTGACACTCAATCACACTTGCGCAAGCTGCCGGCAATAGTTTAGCCACCTCACCGTCCCCAATGCAACCCGGCCTTAGGTTCCCAAGCAGCTTCACAAGCTCATCAGACTAAGGCCAGAGCTAGACGTTCGCGAAGCCTTCTACACAGGAACGCCACTCGCGCCATCTTGTCGAGGTCTCGCATGGCACTGGTTTAGACCCCTGCCGGCGGCTTTTGCTCAAACCATTCCGGCGGCTTGACGTGCGGCATGGGAAACGGTCTCGAGTGAAGCTGTGTCTGCCCCCCCTCCCATCCATCTTCTTGTCGCGCCGAGATGGCTACTCCTGCGTCTGGACCGTTGGGCCAGGGGCAGTCCCCTGTTAACTCTGATAAGCTCCCATCGACAGCTCGCACGCCGATCCGGGGGTCCTATCCACCAACGTCCCGCATCTTGTTCTTGATGCGAGAAACCTTGAATCTCTCATTCATTTCAAGCGTCAACTCCATCAAATTTGTCTTTCCTTGCTTGCTTTTCTCGTCGAGTTACCTTAACAGTATCTCTATGTTTGCGTCGGTTGCTGAGTGGCCTCATCGACAACTCACTTAGATCACGGGCACATCGCCCACCCGTTCCCCAATATGGGCTTTTACTCGGACGCACCCGACTTACGGCCCTTCCCTAAGGACAAGCCAACGCTCCTGGTATCGTGGTGGATTACCGTCTTCTGCATGGCCGTCATCCTCATCCGCATGTCAGGTCGTTACGTGCGAGTTGAGAAGCTACTACGGGAGGACAAGATCGTTGCATGCGCGCTGCTGCCATTGTTGCTACGGGCTGTTTGTGTGCACTTTGCACTTCGCTATGGTACCAACAATGTGAACCTCAATGGCGTCGACCTTAGTCAAGAGGAAATTGACAAGAGGGTCATCGGCAGTCGCATGGTAATGGCCAGCCGAGTCTTCTATGCAGCTACGTAAGTCTTGTCACGACACCTTACCAGCCATTACTAACGATATCTCAAGACTATGGATCATCAAGCTTACAACACTCGAGTTCTTTGAGCGACTGGCCGGCGCGACTAGGCGCAAGTCGCACGCCATCATGATCATCGTGATGCGCGTCACTCTGGGGGTCACCTTTGTCGCCGTCCTCGTTAGCGATCTCGCTGAATGCCAGCCCTTTCCCCATTACTGGCAAGTGACGCCTGATCCTGGAGGCAAATGCCGCCAAGGCTTTGCGCAGATGATCACCATGGGCGCCTGCAACGTGCTCACGGATCTCGTCCTAATCGCTTTCCCAATTCCCATTATCCTCTCGACACAGATCGCCACGAAGCGCAAGGTGCTGCTCATCATGCTCTTTAGCCTGGGCCTTCTTACCGTCGGCATCACGCTGTACCGGATGCCTCACATCATTCAGGCTCAAGGAAGCCAGGTTGTGCGCTCCATGTGGGCCTCGGTCGAGATCCTCGCGGCCACGGCCGTCGGCAACACTGTCGCCCTGGGATCATTCCTCCGTGATAGCGGTGTCAAGCGCAAGAAGTATAAGGGCTCCAACAGCTACTCGTACTCCAACTCGCGGTCGCAGTCACAGCCGACCAAACTCACACGCACGGCCCAGCATAGCAACTGGGAGGAGGAGAGCGAGGATGGACGCCCGGTCAAGACGACCGAAGGTATCTGGGCAGGTAGCAGCGCATCCCATACCACGGCCGGCTCTATCTCGAAAGAGGACGACATGCGCAAGTCGGGAGAACGAGCTATCAGCCCTACGCAGAGCCATGACTCGCTCATCACGCGGGATCAACTACAGCACTCGATGGAGATTACCCGGAATGACTTCCCTTACCGGCCACCGCCAGCGGCTGTTATCGCGGGCGGCTCAAAAGACCTACAGCGGAACAAGTCGAACCAGGGAAGCAAGTGAGGATGACATGATAGCTAATGGCAGAATATTTTGGGATACCACATATAACTTAATTCTTGTAACATATTACTGTAGGATTTCGGAGGCTACATGACGTCAAAGGACATGACGGATTTTTTTTTGGATAACTTTACATAACCGCCACCGAAGCAGGACAGGTTTTCTTTGTTCACGAGGATGCACTACAATCTGCGATAAATGCTGCGCTCCGAGATGAGATGCGAGTCCCACAAGCCCCGGGAGATTCCCCATGGCATCTCCAACTCGGACCGCGTCTGTCTTCCCCATGCCCACATGTGACGGATCCGTAAATCACAACGGTGAGCCAATCCACCGCACCATCTCGTCCCCTCCGAATCGACCCCTCGTTTGGTGGTGACTCCAGCCCAGCCCATGGGGCCAACCCCAATTTATTGTACGTAATGATAAGCACAGCCCTTTGACAACGGCTTCAGGGACCCGTGTGCCCCGACCCATTCATTGCGGTGGCATGCTTTCCCCGTGGGACACATTTTCTTGGCCCCCTTTTTTTGCTTTTCAAGATGGGAAGCTGATTGACATGAAATGCAGAATGTCGCCGAGATGGTAAACAGCTATAGTTTCAACCCGAGTAGGTTCGAGGCCAAAAAATGCACATGTATGGCCGATCTGCCACACAAGACAGTGCGACAGGGATAGGGCAAGATACGCACCTACCTATTTGAGCCTCCGGCCATCAAGCCATGCGCGCCTCTTTTACTGTCTCGGTGCCGGAGCGCCGTGACAACGACTGGGTCGCCGGTTGTTTGGCCCTGAACTGCAGGGTTTGGTGATGATGTTCTCCTTACCTTGTCGGCCAGGGGGACGTTGCGGGGACCTGAAGACAAGAGCAGGGGGATTTGGGACCATCAGGCGTTTCGTGGATCCCCTGTAGCCGCGCTCGCTCGCTTCAACGACGCCATCGCCACTAGGATCCCATGCCACTTTTTCACTGCTGAATGATATCCGTGGGTAGCCATCATCAACCACAGAGCCAGAAGCCACGAGGTGAACTGATGAGGTAATTAGCCCCTCGCCTGGATGAACCATTGAATGTTCTGGATCCACGCTCTTTTCTCTGCTGGGCAGGTCTCAAGAGGTAGTGTACTCCGTAGGTGCCAGAAAACGTCCGAGTGTCTTGTCGAGTGGAGAGTTGCTGATCACCCCGTCCGCCTTATGAACAGTACAGTGCCTCACCCGGGTCTGGAGTCGGTTCCATCTAAGGTACATAGACGTGCGGCTCCCTCGCTGCGCCTTTTCTCGTACATGCCGTTTGCATCACCGACTGAGCTGCTGCAGTTGCGTATCATCGCTCCCGAGGAGGACGGGCCTCTTTTTCCTGTCTCCTCACTCTTTCCTTCCTCTGGTCTTTTTAATACCGCCTCCATCGACTTCTCCAACTGCCGTCGCCGCCGCAAGATTCTGCCCTGATCATCCCACCTTGACCCCAAAACGCCACCCGTCCACGGGAAGAAAAACGCCGCACCGCAAATCCTTCCAGCGAAGTCTTCCAGAAGCATTATCGAAGAAACGCCCCTTGTCTCGGCCGTTTGAATGATTGATTGATCTGCATCAGAACCCAATGCGCATCGTATCGCACAACAATAATTCCTCTGCACGTCATTTACTCGGCACCAATCTGGGGGAATCATAATTCACAAAAAGATCCATCCTTCCATCGCTCGTTTATTTTTTATCTCCGGTCGCATATCATATCCCCATATTATTTCCTTGCTTGTCAGCACCACCACCAACCCACTTCCCGGCCATAAAAAAAAAACGGTCTTCCGTCCGCCACCATGAAGGGCGACATCGTCCTCACGCGCGACGTCGAAGTCGTCGAGATGAAGGATCTCGGAAGCGGCGCCTCCAGCGGCGAGGAGCAAGGCACGACGTGGAACATCTCGGCCAAGCAGCCCGTCCCCTCCAAGGAGCCCGCCGACTGGATGGATGGCTTCCGCCGCGCCGAGCGCCGTCCCATCAAGAGCCGCGACGGCGGCTACCAGCCTACCAACCGCCCGACCGTGCCCGTCGGCGAGCGACATTATGACTTGAGGGCTGCGAATGCGAAGACGGCGAATACGGCGCTGGCGAGGGAGTTGAAGGGACGGCATTTGCAGATGATTGCTTTTGGTGGTGCTATTGGTGAGCTTGAACCCCGGACGTCTCCCGGCATTGTTCGGCTTTTATCGGATTGAAGCCGTTGCCGGTCGCGATGGCTTCAGAATGTGCTGGGAGTCGGTAATTGAGACTGATGCTAACTCTTGCTGCAGGAACCGGTCTCTTTGTGGCTTCGGGTGCTTCGCTTTATCGAGGCGGCCCGGCTAGCGTCCTCATCTCGTACCTTATCATCGGCGCCATGCAATACTGTACGATGCAATCTCTTGGCGAGCTTTGTGTTGTGTTTCCTATTGCTGGTTCATTCTCTGCTTTTTCCACACGGTTTCTAGATCCCTCTTGGGGCTTTGCTATGGGTTGGAAGTAAGTGGTCTTCGATAGATGCTGTTAGCTTCTAGTACTAACAACGCTAGTTACTGTCTTCAATGGCTTTTCATCCTGCCCCTAGAAATCATTGCCGGCGCATTTACAATAACGTACTGGAACGAAGACCTCAGCAAATCCATCTTTGTCGCCATCTTCCTCCTTGCCATCGTCGTCATCAACCTCTTTGGTGTCAAAGCCTATGGAGAAGCGGAATTTGTCTTTTCCATCATCAAGGTCACCGCCGTCATTGGCTTCATGTACGTGCTCTTCTCCTCCCTCTCCTCAGCTGTCCCTAACACGCATAGTCTCCTCGCCATCGTCATCAACATCGGCGGAGAGCCTGAGAGCGGCTACATCGGCGGCCAATACTGGCGCAACCCAGGCCCCTTCAACAACGGCTTCAAGGGCTTCTGCAGTGTCCTAGTGACGTCTGCATTTTCCTTCACCGGTACTGAGCTCATCGGTCTCGCTGCCGCCGAAACTGCCAATCCCCGCAAGTCCCTGCCCACTGCTATTAAGCAGGTGTTTTGGCGCATCACGATCTTCTACATCGTCGCCCTCATGCTCGTCGGTCTGCTTGTCCCCTCAAACGATAAACGCCTCCTGGGTGGATCCAACGTTGCCGACGCCACTGCGAGCCCCTTTGTCATTGCCATCGAGAAGGCTGGCACCACAATTCTCCCGAGTGTCATGAATGCTATTATCCTTGTCGCTGTCATCAGTGTCGGTAACTCGGCCGTTTTTGGCTCGTCACGAACACTCGCTGCCTTGGCTGAACAGTCCCACGCACCTCAAATATTTGCCTACGTTGATAGACAAGGTCGCCCTTTGATGGCTATCCTGTTCGCATCCTGCATCGGTCTTCTTGCTTTCCTTGCCGACTTGAGTTTCCACGACACCATTTTCAACTGGCTGCTCTCCATCAGCGCGCTCAGCACTCTCTTCACCTGGGCTAGTATCTGCCTCTGCTATGTCCGTTTCCGCAAGGCCTGGGCCTTCACCTCCCACACGCTCGAACAACTCCCCTTCAAGTCCCATGTCGGTGTCGCAGGCGCATGGTTCTCCTTTGTGGGCTACGTCCTCGTCCTCATCTCCCAGATCTGGATCGCCGTGTCACCTGTCCCAGAGCCTGATCAGGACACCAGCGCGCCCGGAATAGTCAAGAACTTCTTCCTCAAGGTCATGGCCATTCCCATCATCCTGCTCTTCTACATCTGCCACAAGATCTGGTACCGTACTAAGATTGTACGTGTCGACGAGATGGATGTCGAGACGGGACGGCGGTACTTCCGAATCCACATCATGACCGAGCAGGAGCGTGAAGAGCGACTAGGGTGGCCCATGTGGAAGAAGCTATATCGACTTCTTTGTTAAATACCTGTTTCTTGTGTTTATATGGATACAGCTTTGCTTAGACTATGGGGACATGTACATATATGTGTATGCGGAGAGCTATGCAAAAGCAATGGCGTTGGAGGAAGAAACTCTTGGGTTTTTGTATTAGATTACTACTATGGCTGGTCACCGGCCTTTAATGTTCACGAGATATCCCAATATTCTGTCTATGTCACGTATTAACATGAATTCTGCTACGTAATAGCTGGAATATCTGTCGCCTTGCTCGCTCATGTTCATGAGCAGTCTCGTTGGGCTCTCTCTTCGAACTCCCTCTGCCGCTGGTATATACATGTAGTGATACCGATAATTGGCAGAGACTAGACGCCACGTATAAAGACATAATTGCTAGGAGCCCACGTGTTCATTCCAGCGCGTCATTCTCATGGATAAATGCTCTCCTGCTAATCTACTCTTGTTGATTCCAGTCACTACCAGCACAAGGAAGGCCTATGCTGGGCTTCGGAGACGGGACAGTGCTGCTCGGCGAAGCATTATTCAGGCCTTCCGCTAGATCATTTTCCCTGCTCAGTATAGGAAAGAGAGCATACTGGGTCCATTTTCCCTTGGCAACTCATTGAAATAGCGCACCTTCAGGTGATGCTCACGAGAAACACGACCGTGCACTAGGGGCCGTGTATGCTCTGAATTGATCCAGCTGAGGGTGGCAGAGTTACTATAAATGAAAACTTGTCTAAAGCAAACAAATCGTTTCCTAACCGGGTTTGAGAAGGATGAGGCGCACCGACTCGACAATTATCTGCTGCATGTTGCAACCATTGGCAGAGCTAACAAACACGTTGACAGAGATGTCACATGGCGATTCACCACAGCCCTGTCTTGAAGTATCCTGGACTCAAAATCTGAGGCCCCTATTACTCTCCTTCGAATCTTCATTAGTTGCCTCGGTTAGCAGCAAGCCCTTTGGTAACCAAAGCATGAACTGCTAGCGATACCACCAACTTCTGCGGCCCTGGACATTGAGTGGATGCCTTACTTTCGCTAAAACAACACCAATTCCTCAAAAAATCGTGTCTTTCTGAGGGTGACACATGTCACGCATACCCAGGAGGCCTCGCAGGTGCGCCACCTTGGAATCCGACAACTACCGTGTGCCAGGTGGCCAGCTTCTCGGACAAAACTTGCCAGATGCCTCCCGTAGAGGCTGGTGCGGCTGATCAAATGGGCTCCGAGCCTGGCACGCGGTGGGCGAAACAACGGGACTGTGTGGGGGGAAGCATTCTGGAGTGGAAGAAAATCCCGGGCTGATGCCCCTATTGTATGATTACTTGTGTCAGCGGCTGCCAGAGTTCCGTTTATTTTGAACACCCCGTGCCAAGCTCGGGATTGTAGTGGCTGCATCAGGAAATCAGCCAGGGCATACTGCTGAGAAGACCGTTTGCATGTAGCGAATGGAGCTCCGGCTATTCGTTACACAAGGCTGCCTCATGAGGCTGTGACTGGACAACCCGACGCCCCCATGCGCCCCCCTTT